>CADEHL010000900.1:5863710-5916753 GCA_902827135.1 Harpagifer antarcticus
ACACTTTCATGATCAATCATTATAAAACATATCAGATATATTATTCTGAAATGGACCAATCTGCACAACGACTACTTTTACTGTCGCTACTTTCACTATATTTTGATGAGAATACTTTTCTACTTTCACTTGAAGAACAATTTGAATGAAGGACTTTTAGTGTAACAGAGTATTCCTATACTCTGGTACTTCTACTTCTACTGAAGTACAAGATCTGAGTACTTTTAATGTTACTGTAGTACAAGATATGAGTACTTCTGCCACCTCTAGGACCCCTACTGTATACCCTAAACACAATGACAGGATGCAGGGCTGCGGCCCTTGTGAAGTCGTTGGTGCAGAAACAGACACAGCCAACTGCAGCCCCACTGCTGTCATGGTTACTTGTTTCATGGTGATCTCTTGTTTGCTTTCACTCACTTTTAGTTGACTCTGGCCTGTCACTTTTGTCTTCCTGCTTCTCTTTGAGGTCTTCTTCCTCCTCTTCCTCCTCTTTCTGCGCCTCCTCCTCTTCTGCTGGGTCACTTTCTGTGGTGGGCTGGTTCCTCCTCTTGGGAGCAGACTGGTTCTCCTCAGCCTCCTCCAGCTTCCTTTTCTTTACAAGCGGGCACCCCAGTATGCTGAGGAGAGCAGGATGGCATGTAACTCAATGCTAACGCTGCACGTGCTTTCATCATCAGAACCAACAGCTTCTCCTTGTTCAGGCCTTTACGTTTAAGGTGAACACTGTGCATGCTTTCTGTGATCAATGACTAGTGTCTGACTAGCTGTGTGCAGAAGCTGTGATGAAACACGGAATGGACCCTACCTCCTATGTCGAGAGTATCTTTCACTGACATGGCCTTTGCCATCACATCCAGGGGTAGGGCAGCTGCTGCTGACACACAGCAAACACACACGTCATACAGGACACATTTCACATCATGATATTCTTCTGTTAAAGTGTCAAATACTAACCTTAACTCCTGCTTCATCTCTTGGCTCACGAGTTCTGAGGACACTGAGAGCAGAGCAGCCGGAGTCACAGAAAGCAGAAACAGTCGTATGAAAGCTAAAAGACTGAGAAGGTGATGATGCTTTTATTTTGTTAAATGGACTGTATTTATACAGCGCTATTCCAGTACAAGTACATTTACTCAAATACACTACTTAAGTGTCATTTTGAGATACTGCTGCTTTACCTAAGTATTTAAATGTTGTGCTACTTTGTACTTCTTCTCCTCTACAGTTCAGAGGTAAATGGTGTACTTCTACTCCACTACATGTATTTAATCCCTTTAGTTACTTCACAGATCTGGATGAATGATGTGAAATATAATCAAGTGTTAAATCAGACTTTAGTTCCACCTGGAGTAAATCCACCAGCTACCCTGCAGTCTACAAAGTCATTCAGACTAGCTGCTCCTTCACCAGCTACCCTGCAGTCTACAAAGCCATTCAGACTAGCTGCTCCTTTACCAGCTTTGAGAACACTTTGATGATCAATCATTATAAAACATATCATATATATTATTCTGAAATGGACCAATCTGCACAATCACTACTTTTACTGTCGCTACTTTCACTATATTTTGATGAGAATACTTTTTCTACTTTTACTTCAGTAACAATTTGAATGCAGGACTTTTACTGAAACAGGGTATTCCTACTCTCTGGTACTTCTACTTTTACTCAATTACAAGATCAAATGACTTCCTCCTCTGTCTACATGAACAAGTTAGCATTCACACACAGGCAGAGGAAGTTCATTTGACACACAGCAAACCTGAGGCAACACTGCAGCTCCCTAACCTGGTAAACATCAGTATCACTTTACATCCAGTGTGTGTGTGTGTGTGTGTGTGTGTGTGTGTGTGTGTGTGTGTGTGTGTGTGTGTGTGTGTGTGTGTGTGTGTGTGTGTGTGTGTGTGTGTGTGTGTGTGTGTGTGTGTGTGTGTGTGTGTGTGTGTGTGTGTGTGTGTGTGTGTGTGTGTGTGTGTGTGTGTGTGCGCATACTGACCCCGACTGCCTTTGGAGCGGGTCCGTGTTCGTGTCTCTGTGTCCTGGCTCATCTGAATAACAGAGAGACAGCAAGATTCAATCAGGAAATGCAGACAGACAGACAGACAGACAGACAGACAGACAGACAGACAGACAGACAGACAGACAGACAGACAGACAGACAGACAGACAGAGAGACAGATACAGACAGACAGAGAGACATACATACATACAGACAGACAGACAGACAGACAGACAGACAGAGAAACAGACAGACACACAGAGAGACAGACAGATACAGACAGACAGACAGACAGACAGACAGACAGACAGATACAGACAGACAGACAGACAGACAGAGAGACAGATACAGACAGACAGAGAGACATACAGACAGACAAACAGACAGACAGACAGACAGACAGACAGACAGACAGACAGACAGACAGACAGACAGACAGACAGACAGACAGACAGACAGACAGACAGACAGACAGACAGATACAGACAGACAGACAGACAGAGAGACATACAGACAGACAAACAGACAGACAGACAGACAGACAGACAGACCACACACACACACACACACACACACCACACACACACACACACACACATACACACAGTACTTTGATGATGGGGCTCTTCTCTGGTTGATTGGCTCTCCCCTGGTCTGCTGGCTCACTTGTTGACCTATGAACTCATTTCCTGTTGGATGAAACACCCAAGAAAACAAACCCTTTACTGTGAGCAGCTGTTTGTATGAAATGAGGTTCACTGGGGGACTACACACTGCCATGAAGCGCTGCAGCAGCTTCTACATGATCAGTGATGATGACGATACTGAAATACACTGTATTACTGTGATACAGCTAAGGCTCTTATCGGGTGTTCAGTATGCTAAAACATAACTTCAGCATTCAAACTGATAATAAACTAGAATTTTCGTTAAATTTAAAACAAGCAGTTAATTTACAGACATAACTTCGAAATCAGTGCTTGAGAATTCCTCTACGATGATGAAAGAGAATATGTGATGGCTGGCAGTGTGACAGCAGCTCGCTGGTTATGGTGCACTAACACTCTGCTCACTTTAAATGGCTACTGTAGCATCATACAGTTCACATACAAAACAGTATGCGCAGATTCTGCAGAGCCTGTGGTGCGGTGACAGCAGCGGTGTAGGCCTCACACACCGACACACACCGACACACACCGATACACACCGATACACAAAGGCCTCAGCACTCCGCGAACTACACACAAACACAATCCACTGCATCGACACCGGGCTGCTTTTGTATGTGCCGGAAATAAACGCCCGTAATAATCTGTTTCTAAAGCCTGACCGCACCGTGTGAATTCGTCTCCATTAAAGGAGAGCCGTCAGAAAGCGTCCGACAGCCGCACCGCGTCCTCCCTGCTCGGTGTGGAATCCACCGTAGGCCTGCAGACAAGGCCCGGAAAATACCGACAAATAAGTGCTCCACGGTCTTTGTCAGAGACATAAATCCTTACCGTGCGATCACACTGATGTTCCCCTCCCCCTCCTCCCTCATCTCCGCAGACTGTCCCGCTCTACAGGGAGAGGAGCCGCGCAGACCCAGCACAGCACATCTGAAGAGGGAACAGAACAGAGCCGCTGCAGCTGATCAGCACCACGGACAGTCAGCCCAGTGTTCAGCACCATGGACAGAAGCCCGCTGCACTGCCCCCTGCAGGAGCCCCGACGAGCTGCAGCCCTGCCTCCCGCTGCCCGGGGCGGAGGAGACGGGTTACTGAATATTTCAACAGCCGTCAAGCAGCTGCAGGACGGCGGGAGGATGATCTCACCAACACTTCCTCAAGTCAATAAAACACCCAGAAGGAAACACCGACTTTAACAAGCAGTCAAAGTACTGATAGTGCTGGAGGTGACTATCATTTTTAAACAGGAACCACCTATCAGGCTATTGGCATTTTCGTCAGCCAGTCACAGCACCGTCCAATGCTGCCCTCAGATCAGCCAATCAGAACGCAGAGCTTTGTACTGTGTCCCAGATCAACCAATAAAAACAAGAGACAGTTGACCACAATTCAATTAAAAAGCTTTGCAAAAGAGGTACAAAAGAAAACATCCAAAACGTTGACTTTATGGTTGTAATCCAGTTATAATCCAGTCCTCCCCACATGTCATTGTCAATGCAGGTGAAATTGACCAGTGAGCCATGCCAACTCTGAAACAAATTCAGAATGCATGTTCTGCCTTCAACCTCCCTACATTCTTGCACCCCCCCCCCCTCCTCTCTCTATCAACCAGTAGCTGTCCAAATCGTTATACATCCAGGACCTGGCTGAACCATAAACTCCAGCATGTGCACTTTGCTCTGGTAACCAGGTAACCCTCAACAAAAACAAAGCTGTCAGGTGAACTAAGAGTGCACATGCCTGCTCTAAAGCCAGTGCCTTGGGCCAGAAAAAGTCAGGAAGAAACACATCCCATGAAATTGAAATGAACGTTTGAAAGGGTAATCATTTGAGCCTAGGACCCATGAGTTGCCATCATAACTGATACGTCACTATGCTGCAGTAGCAGCAGTAGCTTTGCTGCTAGCACGCTATATTATATAGACCATAGCAATGGTTGCACTGCTATGGTTGCAGTCAAATAAAGTGACTGATCTCATCAACTGCAGTACAATATGTATCATTTCACTGGGATGGATCACGGCATTTGTGTTGACATGACATATGTTATTAATTATGTTACATTATGTTTTGTCATTGTATGACATTTTATGTTTTGTTTTTTCATCATATGTTATGTGATGCCATGTGAAGTAAGGTCATTGTCATGTCATGATTTAATGTTATTTCATGATGTAATGTAAAGTAATTTGCATGTGATGTTATATTATTTCACGTTATTTAATGTGATGTTATGTTATGTCATGTCGTGTTATGTATTGTTGTGTTAGTTTAACATCATGGGATGATATAGGATGATGATATAGGATGTGATATTCTCCTCTCTGGAGGAACTATAATCGAGGATACACTGATGGGGACCCAAGTTCCCATCAGCAAAAACACGTGGGTTTGCTATCCTGGCTCCAAAATGGTGGAATGAGCTCCCCATTGACATCAGGACAGCAGATAGCTTACACACCTTCCGGCGCAGACTGAAAACTCATCTCTTTCGACTCCACTTCGAGCAATAGAACTATTAACAAAGCACTTATGTAAGGGATAATGTGCAGCGACGCGGTCATTATGGGGAAAAGAACACCGACAGGCCGATCAGGAGCCCGACGCGAAGCGGAGGGATCTAGATCGGCATGAAGGTGTTATTTTAAATGCTAAAATGTAGTTTAGTGCAGCTCATTATACATCCAGTGAAGGACAATGTGGTATAGCATAACAACTGTGTAGGCCATTAAGGCTACTCACAACTTTTATTACACGGCTTAGTTGAATACTCGATTCTGATTAATTGAACATGTGACACGGTGTTAATACAGTACAGACCACTGTCGAGGACTACAATGAAGGTTGCTAAGGAGGATCAAGAAAGAGAAAGCAAAAGAGGTTAAAAGACGGAGAGCTGAACGTCAGATAAATCACCAGAAGAAGGCAGAGAGGAAGTAAACAATAACAGGAACACGGAATGGGCTCTGTTTGTTTAGTATGGCCGTGTAATAAGCGGGATATTTGTGCAGCGAGGCGGTCATGGGGGAAAGAACATCCGACAGCCTGATCTTGATGAGCCTGAAGTGTAAACACCAGGTTTACTAATCTACCCGCACAATTTCTCTCTGGTGTCAGAATGTCTTGCGATGTTGGTAAATGGTTCAAAAACAAAACACCATTTAATTTCGGGTTAAAAGTTGACCGTTACTGTGACGTATCAGTATAGCCACGGAAGATAGTTTGTGTGATTCATTCCCATGCATCAAGGTTATTTTCATGTATGTAATTGTTTTTCCTGCACAGTGTAGTCTTGTTATGATGAGAGGGATACAGGTATGTCATTAAAAAAAACGTGCTCCCTGGAGAATAGCTACAGCATTGATATCACAATGTAATCAGAGATGATCACAACCTGTCATGAGTGATCCAGTCATGTCGATGAGCGTTCGGGCTGTGAATAAACAACTTGTGTTTTACTTTTAGGCTGTCTGAAGGTATGGACAGCTATCAAAGCTACTATACATCACATTAAGAACGATGTACAAATGAAAGTCGGACACAAATATATAATTTAAATGATTTATTCAAGTTTGCAATGTTTTGAACAGGCATCCACACAGTCCCCTACTTTGTAATGTTCGATACCTCCATGTAAGCGTCACAATATCGACCTCTCCCCCATAACCTCACATACAGTACTGAATGTGCGTCATAGGGCCCTTCTCACTTCTCTTATTTTTCATTTCCTCGCTCCTCGGTCTCGGTCTCACCGGAAGTTGATTTGTCTGCGCCATCTTGAGTAGCGTCCCAATGGCCTTATTTTTGCCGGAGGACCGATGATCGAGGAGCGAGGAACCACCAGACCATCCTCCGGTGAAATCCTCAGACACTCGCCCCGCCCCTTACTGTGTATCGCTCACTGATTGGACGATGCAGCGCATGCACTGATCTGATGCTTCTTGACATGAGAGCAGAGTGAAGAAAATACATGAACCTCACGAGAGTCACTCCTCAGTTTATACCGTGTTTTGTTTCAATTCATGTTTCATTTAGTTACAAACATGTGATATATCTGAACAACAAAGTGGTCAAAAATCATTTTATTCATTTTTTGGAAACATTTTCATGATCGCTTTTTTCGTTTTACATTTTCATTTATTGTCATTTCACTTATTTGTCATTAAGTGCTATTTAAAATGTTAATTTGCTACATATCCACACAAACAAACAAAGTGTGCAATCCAATGAATGTTAATCTAACTGGGTTTTGATAGATAACATATCTCTTTTTCTTCTCTCAATTATTTTATTTCTATTGTGCACTCGAATCAATATTAATCAAACTATTGTTCGTTTATACATTTTAAGAATGGCGTTTATCTTTTTTGAGAATGAGTTCTTATTGTATTTTATTTATTTGGGTCTACAACAGATGATACAAATGTTTGTGTCAGTAAATGTGTACTAACAGAGGCGGGGGTGTTTGTGAAAACAACGGGGACAGAGCTGCTGTCAGACGATCAGCTGTGCAGCGTCATCACAAACGGACGTCGCTTCACATGATGCTCCGGAGGAAAGGACGTCCCATTGCTCTTCAAACTCATTTCCCTGCTTCTCGTGGTTTCCTTGCGTCTCTCCATTCTTCCCTGGTGGGAGGGACTAGTCGCAGGGAAACGACGCAAGTGAGGGACGCAAGGAATCCATTTAACCGAAGTGATCTTAGGAAGGCAGATATAGCAAAAGATGAACGTAAACGACAAACGAGGCGATCGACATGGTAAATCAACAATGAGTCCTCAATGTACACGCCCCGGATTCCTATGACGAAAAGAATAGAATGTCGCCAGTTGTCATGACTCACGTTATACTGCAACACCGGCTCTGCAGGTCTACTCTTGTGCAGACCTTTAAGGGCGCTGATGCAGGTTGTAGGCCTACCTTACGTTAAGCGACCATCTTTACCCATTCAAGGTGTTGATTGTTAAAGATACAATATTGTCTGTGGGACCGCAGTGTTTTCCCTAAAAAACTGTGTTTATGTCTCTGCTTTGATCCGCTCTGTGTTCATGTACATACCGTAAATACACACAGATCAAAACAGACACAATATTGTGTGTGGGGGTGTGTCCCGGAAAGCGACACTTGATACTGGAAAGTGGAGGATATTAATGATTGTGTTACATTTTAGCAGCGGTGCACATCCATGAATATGGGGACATGCCGGACAGATCAAGTAAGGGTGACGATCCACCCGCTGTGAAATGAACTTATCTTCCATATTTGCCGTACACTTGTGAGGTGTTTCTCGGTTGTGATTGGTTGTTCCTCGTCACATGACGAGCGCTGCGCGCCGCTGCAGTGCACGTCTCCATTGAAACCAATGGAAATGAGCTCGCAACGCTGATGTGTATGGCTCCGTACAAAGTTGTACTCATTGCATTAGTGTAGGCTACTGTAGCTTTTTACACTGGAGGCGCCATCTCGGCCGAAGTCGGTTCATATGAACCTAAAGGTACATCATTAGATGGTAAATGTCGCCTTTAAGGAGCAGAACATTTTTGTTTTATTTGTGTGAATAATGAAATAATTTCAAATATGTTTTTCTGTGAAAGGTCATTGGTGTG
Source organism: Harpagifer antarcticus (assembly GCA_902827135.1). Classification (NCBI taxonomy): domain Eukaryota; kingdom Metazoa; phylum Chordata; class Actinopteri; order Perciformes; family Harpagiferidae; genus Harpagifer; species Harpagifer antarcticus. The sequence goes on from CADEHL010000900.1 coordinate 5,871,987, forward strand.
GAGAAGATTGACCTCAAGCCTTCCTTTGAACATTGTTCCAAAGGCTTTGCAGTAAATGGTGAGTATTCAAATGTTTTGTGTGATTTACTTGACTAACTTAAACTTGGTATTAGTCTGACAATTTCTGAATATGTATTCATAACATTTACACACTGCAAACATTGCAGGGATATACACATGTTCTGATTTATTAGGCAAGAGTTATTCAGAAAGTGAGAGGCAACAGCCAAACATTCTGTGATAAAGCCTCCTTCACAAAAGTGATAATGTTTTGTTTGTTGAAATGGCTATAAGGGTGTTTCTTATATGTAGTCTTATATTACAGTAATACTTATTTTAAGTCGCTTTGGAAAAAAACGTAAACTAAATGAAATGTAATGTAGTCTAACCTGGTTGTTCGTACTTGATATAAAAAGTTGTTCTCACTATGGAGCCAACACAGGAGTAATGTGGTCCCTTCTCCGTGCTCTGGGCATTTTGAATCAGCTGAAGCAACTTAACTGACTTCTTGGTACACCCTGATAATAAAGAGTTACGATAAGCTAGCCTTGAAGTAACAAATGGACTAGTTTCTCTGCATCGTTTTGAGGCAAGATATGCCTGGTATGTGATTTTGTAAATACACACAACTACAATCATAACATCATTAGAAAATGAAATGATTTCATGATTTTTATGACTGTGATATTTTGTTTTCTTTGATAAATGCGGAGTTTAAGCGCATAACAACCCTGCCCCTCCAATCAGAGTCCTCTCTCAGCTGGATGTGCTATCTGACAAACTTCTGAAGGTTTTTGAGAAGAGAGGAGGACAGATAGGCCAGCGTCTGAACTGTATTATGTCAAACATGACATAAAAAGTACTGACATCTGACCAAATGTACTTGTTAAACACAGGGACTTAGTAATGGGTATATATATGTATTGATTTGTTAGATCTCACTCTGTTCCCTTTGTGACTGTGCACTCTGCAGGCAGAAGATGAAGACGTCATTCTGGGGTCCATTGAGGGGATTACAGTGGGACTTTATGTTGTCAAACACAATTCCACCATGAGACCAGAGGACAAATGAGACCAGAGGACAGATGAGACCAGAGGACAGATGAGACCAGATGAGACCAGAGGACAGATGAGACCAGAGGACAGATGAGACCAGAGGACAGATGAGACCAGAGGACTGATGAGACCAGAGGACAAATGAGACCAGAGGACAGATGAGACCAGAGGACAGATGAGACCAGAGGACTGATGAGACCAGAGGACAGAGGAGACAAGAGGACAGATTGTCCTGGAAGGCCAACAGGTACTAACTGATGTGGACAACATTGCATTAGCTGCTACCATGCTGTTTGGACTAATGTATGCAATGACCCTGAACTACCCCCCTAAACTGAAGTGCACGTTGGAAGTGCTCCAGCAAATGTTAATGGAGCTAGACGGCATCATGCTCTCCAAGAAAGCCCAAGCGTTTAAAAACAAACTGTTTGAGTGAGCTGTTGCCATGGAGCAGTGTGCACTTTTACAGCATTCATACTGGACTTTCATCGATACAACGTTGTGCACTTCCTTTGCTCATGCTTTTTGCTTGATTTGCATGTTTCAGAAATGTGTGTTTTTCCTGGGGTCATGTGTTTTCAGAATGTACCACTTGTCATGTGTTTTCAGAATGTACCACTTGTCATGTGTTTCAGAATGTACCACTTGTCATGTGTTTCAGAATGTACCACTTGTCATGTGTTTCAGAATGTACCACTTGTCATGTGTTTCAGAATGTACCACTTGTCATGTGTTTTCAGAATGTACCACTTGTCATGTGTTTCAGAATGTACCACTTGTCATGTGTTTTCAGAATGTACCACTTGTCATGTGTTTCAGAATGTACCACTTGTCATGTGTTTCAGAATGTACCACTTGTCATGTGTTTCAGAATGTACCACTTGTCATGTGTTTCAGAATGTACCCACTTGTCATGTGTTTCAGAATGTACCACTTGTCATGTGTTTCAGAATGTACCACTTGTCATGTGTTTCAGAATGTACCACTTGTCATGTGTTCAAGAATGTACCACTTGTCATGTGTTTTCAGAATGTACCACTTGTCATGTGTTTCAGAATGTACCACTTGTCATGTGTTTCAGAATGTACCACTTGTCATGTGTTTCAGAATGTACCACTTGTCATGTGTTTCAGAATGTACCACTTGTCATGTGTTTCAGAATGTACCTGTCACAGTTCTGTCTAGGTTTGGGTGTTTTCACTGTTCTCTGTCATGTTTTCCTCCTGTCGTTAGTGTCCCTGTGTGTTCTCCTCCCTCCTCACCTGTGTCTCGTTAGCTAATTGTGTTCACCTGTGGCTCTTGTGTTTTTCTCCTCCCTCCTCACCTGTGTCTCGTTTGCCGATTGTGTTCACCTGTGTCTTGTAATTATCCCTCCCTGTATTTAGTCTTGTCTCGTGCTGTGTTCAGTGTCGGTGCTTCTTTTGTTGGTGACGGACTTCACCGGTGAGTGTTCTGTGTTTGTCTGTATTCGTTCCATTTTAGCCTTGAAATAAAGGTTTATCAAAGTTATCTGCGCTTGGGTCCTGCTTCCTTCACTCAACCGTGACAGAACTGTGACAGACTTTTCTGTCACGGTTGAGTGAAGGAAGCAGGACCCAAGCGCAGATAACTTTGATAACCTTTATTTCAAGGCTAAAATGGAACGAATACAGACAAACACAGAACACTCACCGGTGAAGTCCGTCACCAACAAAAGAAGCACCGACACTGAACACAGCACGAGACAAGACTAAATACAGGGAGGGATAATTACAAGACACAGGTGAACACAATCGGCAAACGAGACACAGGTGAGGAGGGAGGAGAACACACAGGGACACTAACGACAGGAGGAAAACATGACAGAGAACAGTGAAAACACCCAAACCTAGACAGAACTGTGACAGACCCCCCCCCTCACTTCTGTCACGGTTGAGTGAAGGAAGCAGGACCCAAGCGCAGATAACTTTGATAAACCTTTATTTCAAGGCTAAAATGGAACGAATACAGACAAACACAGAACACTCACCGGTGAAGTCCTTTTTGTGTTGGGGTTTAGGGACGTCTGGAATCCGTCCCTTGAGGGGGGGGTTCTGTCACAGTTCTGTCTAGGTTTGGGTGTTTTCACTGTTCTCTGTCATGTTTTCCTCCTGTCGTTAGTGTCCCTGTGTGTTCTCCTCCCTCCTCACCTGTGTCTCGTTAGCTAATTGTGTTCACCTGTGGCTCTTGTGTTTTTCTCCTCCCTCCTCACCTGTGTCTCGTTTGCCGATTGTGTTCACCTGTGTCTTGTAATTATCCCTCCCTGTATTTAGTCTTGTCTCGTGCTGTGTTCAGTGTCGGTGCTTCTTTTGTTGGTGACGGACTTCACCGGTGAGTGTTCTGTGTTTGTCTGTATTCGTTCCATTTTAGCCTTGAAATAAAGGTTTATCAAAGTTATCTGCGCTTGGGTCCTGCTTCCTTCACTCAACCGTGACAGTACCACTTGTCATGTGTTTTCAGAATGTACCACTTGTCATGTGTTTTCAGAATGTACCACTTGTCATGTTTTCAGAATGTACCACTTGTCATGTGTTTCAGAATGTACCACTTGTCATGTGTTTCAGAATGTACCACTTGTCATGTGTTTCAGAATGTACCACTTGTCATGTGTTTCAGAATGTACCACTTGTCATGTGTTCAGAATGTACCACTTGTCATGTGTTTTCAGAATGTACCACTTGTCATGTGTTTTCAGAATGTACCACTTGTCATGTGTTTCAGAATGTACCACTTGTCATGTGTTTCAGAATGTACCACTTGTCATGTGTTTCAGAATGTACCACTTGTCATGTGTTTCAGAATGTACCACTTGTCATGTGTTTCAGAATGTGCCACTTGTCATGTGTTTCAGAATGTACCACTTGTCATGTGTTTCAGAATGTACCACTTGTCATGTGTTTCAGAATGTACCACTTGTCATGTGTTTCAGAATGTACCACTTGTCATGTGTTTCAGAATGTACCACTTGTCATGTGTTTCAGAATGTACCACTTGTCATGTGTTTCAGAATGTGCCACTTGTCACGTGTTTTCAGAATGTACCACTTGTCACGTGTTTCAGAATGTACCACTTGTCACGTGTTTCAGAATGTGCCACTTGTCACGTGTTTCAGAATGTACCACTTGTCACGTGTTTCAGAATGTACCACTTGTCATGTGTTTCAGAATGTGCCACTTGTCATGTGTTTCAGAATGCATCACTTGTCATGTGTTTCAAGAATGTACCACTTGTCATGTGTTTCAAATGTACCACTTGTCATGTGTTTCAGAATGTACCACTTGTCATGTGTTTCAGAATGTACCACTTGTCATGTGTTTCAGAATGTACCACTTGTCATGTGTTTCAGAATGTACCACTTGTCATGTGTTTCAGAATGTGCTAATTGCGCTACTTCAAAATGTCAGTTCTTGTTTTTATTTGTAATACTTTCTTTAGTGCACATGTGGTGAGAAACCAGGCCATTTTTATACTTTCATGTATTTTTCCAAAGCAATGCCATTGCTTTTTGTGCATTAAAGTGCCCTTTCATATTAGCAGGTTACTATTTAAATAATGGATTTGCAAGAACATTTCCTTGTTTCGGCTAGGCGTTGACATTTTCTGTTAATTGTTTACTATGAATGAGTTACAAAAATAAGCCTTTCTTTGCCATCTGGCCCAATAAACCTTTACTTTGGTCGGGAGAATAGTTTCCTTTAAGCTTCCTTGCTGTGTTCTAACACAATAATGTATATGTACATGCATCACACATTTTTTCTATTTCTTTATTTTCAATGTATTTGTTAATTCTCCTGGGGCTGCATGACGGAGGAACCAAAGCTCATCTGGATGTGTGCTGGTTGTTAATATTGTTTTATTTTTTGAGAAAGATACATGAATATTGTTCAAAGAAATGTGTTTGTCTTTATTGACTATTTGTTTTAAAATGTTGTGATAAATGCTGTAGATATAAGAGATTAGGATGGATCCTGTAGAAGAATGTACGACATGCCTCTATTCACATGAAATCAATAATCTTATGTACCCTTTGAGCACTAGGTAGATTACACAGAAAACTATAGCATGTAGTTTAAAGAAAACATTCATGTGGCTCTGTACAGAAATATACTGAGTATATTAAAAGCCTAAAATGAACATAAAAAGTCATGTTTGTTAAACATAGGGTAAATGAATATACCTATAAAGGAAATGTTCACATTAACATAACAATTTCATGTTTCTTTGACATAACATAGTTGTGTGTCTCTAACATAATGGAATAGTTTTGACTACACATGTTTTTAATATGTGCAACCGATCTCCATGTTTTTTATTACTTGAGTCCAACAGACTTTTTACAGTGAAGCTTAAATAAAGAAATCATGTTGCTTTAACAGGTACAAGTTCAATATACTGAGCATATTAAAAGCCTAAAATGAACATAAAAAAGTCATGTTGGTTAAGCATAGTGTAAGTGCAGCCTTTACATGTTCATAATTTAACTGTAATGTGTATTTTCTATGTGTACTAATTATTATTGTTGTAATGTTTCATGCGTGCAATATTTAGTCTTTTATTTTGAAGTCCAAGCTCACGTCTCGTTATGCTGTTCTCGCGTGAGTTAAAGAGCGAGAACATGAGAAGCACCCTCAGAGTAAGATGCACGGATACTTACAGCTCCGTTAGTGTTGTATTCTTATACATATACAGGACTGTCTCAGAAAATTAGAATATTGTGATAAAGTTCTTTATTTTCTGTAATGCAATTAAAAAAACAAAAATGTCATACATTCTGGATTCATTACAAATCAACTGAAATATTGCAAGCCTTTTATTATTTTAATATTGCTGATTATGGCATACAGCTTAAGAAAACTCAAAAATCCTATTTCAAAAAATTAGAATAGTTCCTCAGACCAAGTAAAAAAAAAAGATTTATAACAGCAAAACACAATCAAACATTTGAAAATGTCCATTAATGCACTCAGTACTTGTTTGGGAATCCTTTTGCACGGATTACTGCATCAATGCGGCGTGGCATGGAGGCAATCAGCCTGTGGCATTGCTGAGGTGTTATGGATGCCCAGGATGCTTCAATAGCGGCCTTTAGCTCATTAGCATTGTTGGGTCTGGTGTCTTTCAGCTTCTTCTTCACAATACCCCACATATTCTCTATGGGGTTCAGGTCAGGGGAATTTGCAGGCCAATCGAGGACAGTAATGCATGGTCAGTACACCAGTTACTGGTGGTTTTGGCACTGTGGGCAGGTGCCAGATCATGCTGGAAAATGAATTCCTCATCTCCATAGAGCTTTTCAGCAGACGGAAGCATGTAGTGCTCTAAAATCTCTTGGTACACAGCTGCATTTACTCTGGGCTTGATGAAACACAGTGGACCAACACCAGCAGCTGACATGGCTCCCCAAACCATCGCTGACTGTGGGAACTTCACACTGGATTTCAAGCAACTTGGATTTTGCTCCTCTCCAGCCTTTCTCCAGACTCTGGCGCCTTGACTTCCAAATGAAATACAAACTTGCTTTCGTCTGAAAAGAGGACTTTGGACCACTGTGCAACTGTCCAGTGCTTCTTTTTCCTTAGCCCAAGTCAGACGCCTCTTCCGTTGTCTTGAGTTCAGAAGTGGCTTGACCATGGGAATACGGCTATTGTAGCCCATTTCCCGGACACGTCTGTGAACAGTGACTTTTGATACCTGGACTCCAGCTTCAGTCCACTGTCTTTGAAGCTCCCCCAAATTCTGGAAGCGACTCTTCTTCACAATGCTGTTAAGGCTGCGGTCATCTCTCTTGGTTGTGCAGCGTTTCCTGCCACATTTCCCCCTTCCAACAGACTTTTTGTGGATGTGCTTTGAAACTGCACTCTGTGAACAGCTTGCTCTTTGAGAAATTTCTTTTTGTGTCTTACCCTCCTGATGGAGGGTGTCAATGACGGTCCTCTGGACAGCAGTCAGATCAGCAGTCTTCCCCATACTTGTGATTTAGTTTACTGAACCAAGCTGAGTGTTTTTCAAGGCTCAGGAAACCCTTGCAGGTGTTTCGAGTTAATTAGACGATTCAAGTGATTCGTTGAACACCCTACTAGTATACTTTATCATGATATTCTAATATTTAGAGATAGGATATTTGAGTTTTCTTAAGCTGTATGCCATAATCAGCAATATTAAAATAATAAAAGGCTTGCAATATTTCAGTTTGATTTGTAATGAATCCAGAATGTATGACATTTTTGTTTTTTTAATTGCATTACAGAAAATAAAGAACTTTATCACAATATTCTAATTTTCTGAGACAGTCCTGTAAGTTGTGAAGACGACTGAAGAATACTTCCCTCTGTTTACAGAGCATGCAGCCCAACGAGGTATGTTGTTGTGCTTGTATCACTTTTATGTTTATTACCTTGCTAGTGATCTCACATGCTGTGCATGTTATTGTGTGTCTCACACGAAACTATGTTTGTCATTTACACTGTTTGTTTGTGTAGTTTTCACGGTGGATTCGGAGGAATAAACCCGTAATGAGAAAGCCACTTGTGTCTGCCTGTGCTTCGAGGGAATTACAATTATTTGATTTGTATTGTAATGTTTCAAAAATAATAAATACGTTAATTAATTAATTAATCTTACCACCAGACACAACATGAACGATACACATCAGGATAGTAACTTAAACTTCAGTATTTTAGGTGTACAGAAACCTCTATCATGTTGTTAAATTATATACAGCAATATCTTCCATAAAACGTAGTTGATTGATTTGAATAATAATTACTACCACTGCATAAACAGTAAAAAATGATATGCCTACAATTATGAGTTTAATGTATCCTATGTTATGATAAACTATCAAATTGACTCTGTATTCATTATGATCTGTCAATAGGTCAATTAATTTGTCTTCTCTGTGGGTTGTATACTCTTCATTCTTTATGCAAATTAGTTATTATTATTATTTTTCAAAGTTCGTTTACCATTCATTCAAAGCAATAAAATAAATGAGAAACAGAGCGTCATATACCTTTAAGAAATACGTGGGGGGCGGGGCTCATAACCCTTTAGGAAACGCCCCCTATAGGATCCACCCCCTTTAGGAACCGCCCCCTCTCCCTGCGGTCTGCATCCAGACCTATGATCCAGACCCATCTCTCCGAGCTGGACACATTACATTGGTCTCTATCGGCAGCCGGAGAAGAAACGAGTGCTCAGGGACCGTCTGCAAAGTGCAACTCCGAAAAAAGAGAATACAATAATATTCAATCACTATTATACAGCTTATTACTACCAAACTCACCACACACATCAATAGTCTCCTGTGTGTCATACTACAGCAAGGAGTTTGGAAGAATATGCTTTTGAATACTTTTGGTGAATAGCCTGTAAAATCTTCAATAAACATGGCATCATCTTCAATAACTTTACGATTATACAGTATATTTCTACCAAACTCACTACACATCAATAGTCTCCTGTTGGTTATACTACAACAGAGTTCGGAAGAATATGCTTTTGAATAATGTTGGTGAATATTTATAATGTAAAATGTTGAATACATATGGCATCATCTTCAATAACTTTACCATTGTACAGTATATTTCTTCCAAGCTCTCTGCTGTAGTATGGCCACCCCACCAGGAGACTGGGGCTTGCTTGGTTGAGGTAGATGTTTCCGTTCCACACTCCACTGCAGCAGGTGGCGGTACTGCACCTTTAACGCTGGTCACAGCCTCAGCCTTAAAGAGAGGAAGAATTGGAGGTATGTTGTTGATGCATCTGACAGCTTTTCAGCATTATCGAGTATACGATCAGGCAGATCTTCATTTAGAATGGACATAATAAATGAAATATTTCTAATTTGATATAACATGCAAATCAAAGGCATAGCAACTCGTTTCATCTGGGTTCCTTCTCATGTTGGCGTGGAGGGTAATGATCAGGTGGATATTCTGGCCAAACAAACACTCAGAATTATGAACATAGACATAGAAGTTCCACTCAGCAAAGCGGAGGTTAAAACATGCATACAGAAATATGCACAAACAACATGGCAAGAACATTGGGACCTTAGTGATACAGGAAGACATCTTTATACAATTCAAAGGTATGTGGGGGATGGAAGGAAGGTAGGGTTTAAAAGAAGGGAGGAAAATGTCATTTCTCGGATGAGAATAGGTCATACAGGGCTCAATCATACTTTAAGTATAATAGGAAAGCATCCAACCGGAAAGTGTATACACTGCAGCCAGCCAGAAACTGTGGAGCATGTTTTACTGCTTTGCAGGAAATATAGTACTCAGAGAAATGTGCTTTTCCAGACACTGAAGAAAGCAACATTCCATGACTTGTCGCTATCAGGGCTGTTAGGGAAAACATCAGGCAATATGTATTGTGAGATTATTACGTTTCTAAGAGAAATTGATACATTTAAAATAATCTAGAGTTTTGGTTCTTTATTTTATTTCTTTTGTTTATTGTTTTCTGCATAGTCTCTTGTCCACAGTCCAGTTGGTGGCGGTAATGCACCTACAAGTTTGTTTGCCAACCGACAATAAACACTAAAGAAGAAGAAGAAGAAGAAGGTATGTTGTTGAACGTAACTTCCACTCGTCTGCTGGAGTCACCGGGGCTTCTCTTACTCCGCCGCACACACACTCCCTTCTCTGAACAGGTTTCCGCCGCACACACTCCCTTCTCCTGTTCCACGGCTACATGCTAACTCATAAACTCTGTAGCACTACCGCTAGCCTCTGCTCGCTGCTTCATTTCATTAAGAAGCGTTAGCGCTGATTTGTTTCAGTCTTCAAACATGTCTAAAGGCAACCTTCCAACGGACAAGACAATACGTTCACAGTAAAGTTAGTAAGTGAACTATTTCAAAGCATCTAATGTTAACTTAGCTAGGTAGCTAACTGTTTAAGTGATGTTTTTGAATGGCTGAAAAAAGGCGATATTAGCATGCTGGTTGTAAAGGCTGCAGGGAGGAAGAAATGTTGCCCACTGAAACATCCCGCTGTGGAGGTACGTGCTCTGCAGGGATGTGTTAATAGAAGAATAGAATAGAAACGGAGGGATGAAACGTCACACATGCAGAGCACACAGTGAAATGTGTTCTCTGCTGTTAACCCATCCTAGCCCCAGGTGTCAAGTACTAGGAGCAGTGGGCAGCTAGTGTACAGCGCCTGGGGAGCAATGGGAGTGAGGGGGGAAGGGGGATGTCCGGTGCCTTGCTCAAGGGCACCACGGCAGGGCAGGAGGTGAACTGGGACCTCTCCAAGTAGAAGTCCACACTCCATATTTAGGTCTGTTCGGGGACTTGAACCGGCAACCCTACGGCTCACAGTCCAATCCCCTCCTGACTGAGCTACTGCCGGACTAAGCTTCTGTTAGAGGCTTTATTCAACTTTGTGCTCCCTTGAGGATTCATTTAAATCTGTAATTATGCTGCTAATGTAAATTGTAATCAATGTTTACATTTTGTGAGTTTGTGATAGGCTGGCCTATCATAATGTAAACTGCCTTCAATCCTGTACATTAGTATAGTTATATTGTGTATTCAATACACATACTTTATATATATCCTTTATTACTGATATATATATATATATTCACAGTGTTGTATATGCTACTGCTGATGTGACGAACAATGTCACAAACTGGGATCAATAAAGTATATCTCATCTTAGGCCACTCTTCAGAGGTGTTTCCTTACAGACCTTCATTCATCTAAACCCCTTTGGTTTTCACAATTCTTTAGTCTTAGTTTCATGGGTTGATAAGTGTTGTAATAATACATTGTGTGTGTGTGCAGCTTGAGGATGGAGCTGTCTGTCCGGCTGGTGGTGCTGCAGCAGCTGTGGGAGGGCTGCGGGGTCAGCACGGTGCAGCAGGGGGGGCAGCAGCTGGGGGGGCTGCTGCTGCTCTGCCTGGCCTGCAGACTCTGCTTCAGACTGGGTGGGTGCTCTCTCTTATCAGCAAGCCTTCAGAGCAACACTCGTCTTCATTATGTCATGTGGATATAGCTCAAGGGAAAGGATGGTATGGTGTGTGCTAACATACTGAGATAGTGTCCCTTGATCTCAACACTACTCCTATTCAAGATCAAGTGACAGTGAAATAGAATTTCTTTTTTTTAAACATATTAGATTTTCTGTCATCCATGTTTACTACAATGGGCTAGAATATAGCTAAATGCAAGCGGTTTATGATGTGATGTACGATGAAAGCTTGATTAGGAAACGAGCTCTGAGGACTTTATCATCACTTCTTGCTTGTGTTCCTCAGGAGGTGAGTCCACTGTGAAGCATGTGGTGTCCGTGCTGGCGGGGGTGTACGGCCTCTTCCTGTTCTTCCAGCTGCACATGCTGTGGGTGGTTCTGCTCAGTGTGCTCTGCTACCTGGTTCTGCTCCTCAGCCCACACTCCAGCAGCAGAGGAGTCTTCCTCTCTGTCTTCATCCTCATCTACCTCCTCGTTGGGTGAGAAACAACCTGCAAAAACACATATGTTCCTGGAAGCTGAAATCTAAAACAAAGAAGGGAGTGGGTAATGGCCTCTTCTTCGCGTCTTACCATCTTGCACAGGTGCTGTCGCGGCAACAAAGTCTGTACACAGACGGACACACAGAAATATAAACACCTAACAAAGTATTAAATAGCCCTCTGTGGTACTGTAGGTACACAATGTGCCATGATGACATGCACACACACACTCGTTATGGTCATGTCAGGTTTTTGGTGGATTTAATCAAGTCTTGGATTGCAGAGTATGAAAGTCCTCTTGCTATTTTCAGAAGAGAAATAATCCTCTCCGTTCCACCAAACCCCGCCCCCTCCTGAAAATAATGAGTGACCTGATAGAAACTTTATTATTCACTTAATCACTGATTGAGATGATGAAGCTAACTTCATCTCATACATTCATGGGATTTATGTAACAGTAAGACAGAGAATGTGAGTGTGCACCCACATGCACTATTTTAGTTTTTATAATGCTGTTGTCTGCTGTGTTCAGACTCAAGTCCTGTGTGTGATGCCACATTCAGGACATTCAGTGTCCTTTCTTTAACAGAAGACCGTTGCTAGAAGCTGCAGCAAGACTGCAGAAGCATTCGTTTTTAGTTTTTGAGGAAGGAACAACTTCACACACAGATATAGGGAGGCTAGACCTATACAATTGATTAATTATGGTTTAATGTCAAGACATTTATGTTATTGATTTCTGAAGCACTTTCTAAATAATAGTCTGTGTGTGTCTGTGTGAGGTTGTGTGTGTCTGTGTGTGTCTGTGTGAGGCTGTGTATGTCTGTGTGTGTCTGTGAGTCTGTGTGAGGCTGTGTGTCTGTGAGGCTGTGTATGTCTGTGTGAGGCTGTGTATGTCTGTGTGAGGCTGTGTGTCTGTGTGTGTCTGTGTGTGTCTGTGAGTCTGTGTGAGGCTGTGTGTCTGTGTGAGGCTGTGTATGTCTGTGTGAGGCTGTGTGTCTGTGTGTGTCTGTGTGAGGCTGTGTATGTCTGTGTGAGTCTGTGTGTCTGTGTGAGTCTGTGTGTCTGTGTGTCTGTGTGTGTCTGTGTGTGTCTGTGTGAGGCTGTGTATGTCTGTGTGAGTCTGTGTGTCTGTGTGAGTCTGTGTGTCTGTGTGTCTGTGTGTATCTGTGTGAGTCTGTGTGAGGCTGTGTGTGGCTGTGTGAGGCTGTGTGTGTGTGTGTGTGTCTGTGTGAGGCTGTGTGTGTCTGTGTGAGGCTGTGTGAGGTTAGTAATGGCAGTTTGACACTGAAGCTTCGAACGGAGCTTCAACCCTGGACTTCCTATTCCATAGAAGCAGTGCTTCGAAGCTTGCTTCAAATCACGTGACATGTGACGTCAGAAGCAGCAACTGCTTCAAATCACGTGACATGTGACGTCAGAACCAGCAACTGCTTCAAATCACGTGACATGTGACGTCAGAACCAGCAACTGCTTCAAATCACGTGACATATGACGTCCGAACCAGCAACTGCTTCATTTCCTGAATGAATCACTTGACTGGTTTGTGGTCCAATCAGGCGATTCAATGCACTGCCTCGTCTCGATTCTGACAGGTGGCAGGTTGAAACCGTTTCAAATTTGAACGCTTCAACACTTTATGACCGCTCTAAACAATGCGCAATGTGTGGGTTGTTGTCATAGTCTGCGTTGTTGCTGTTGAGTTGTTGTTGGTATTGCATTTAAATTGTAGTATCATTATAGAGCAAGCCAGGAAGAAAGATGGGTCGTTCTGGCTCGGGAAACACTTCGAAATGTGGAGAAGTTGTGAACAAAAAGACAATGAGTAATATAAAAACACTTCAATAGTTCAAGGAATAGATAGCCCAGTGGGTAGAGCCAGCGGCCAGGATGCGGAGATGTCCTCCGTGCAGCTGGTTCAATGTCCAGCACTCTCTAGTCTCTTCTCAATAACCCAATGCACACAATTATCAATCTTTAATTGCAAATAGAACATGGTATTCAGTCTTAGTGTGTGTGTGCATCGAATATTTTTCAAGGCAAAGATACGTTAAACCCACTGCAGCCTTGCACTTCGCCAGGAGAGGTCGCTGTAACTGAAGCTTCGAGAAATGAACCTATTTCCGACACAATTGTCCAAGTGGTTCGATGCTTCATTCAAAGCTTCATTTTGTCGTGTGTGTGTGTATCTGTGTGTGTGTGAGGTTGTGTGTGTGTGAGGTTGTGTGTGTGTGTGTGTGTATCTGTGTGTGTGTGAGGTTGTGTATCTGTGTGTGTGGCTGTGTATCTGTGTGTGAGGCTGTGTATCTGTGTGTGAGGCTGTGTATCTATGTGTGAGGCTGTGTATCTGTGTGAGGCTGTGTATCTATGTGTGAGGCTGTGTATCTGTGTGTGAGGCTGTGTATCTGTGTGTGAGGCTGTGTATCTATGTGTGAGGCTGTGTGTCTATGTGTGAGGCTGTGTATCTGTGTGTGAGGCTGTGTATCTATGTGTGAGGCTGTGTATCTGTGTGTGAGGCTGTGTATCTGTGTGTGAGGCTGTGTATCTGTGTGTGAGGCTGTGTATCTATGTGTGAGGCTGTGTATCTGTGTGTGAGGCTGTGTATCTGTGTGTGAGGCTGTGTATCTATGTGTGAGGCTGTGTGAGGCTGTGTGTCTATGTGTGAGGCTGTGTATCTATGTGAGAGGCTGTGTATCTATGTGTGAGGCTGTGTATCTATGTGTGAGGCTGTGTATCTGTGTGTGAGGCTGTGTATCTATGTGTGAGGCTGTGTGAGGCTGTGTGTCTATGTGTGAGGCTGTGTATCTATGTGTGAGGCTGTGTATCTATGTGTGAGGCTGTGTATCTGTGTGTGAGGCTGTGTATCTATGTGTGAGGCTGTGTATCTATGTGTGAGGCTGTGTATCTGTGTGTGAGGCTGTGTGAGGCTGTGTGTCTATGTGTGAGGCTGTGTATCTATGTGTGAGGCTGTGTATCTGTGTGTGAGGCTGTGTATCTATGTGTGAGGCTGTGTATCTATGTGTGAGGCTGTGTGAGGCTGTGTATCTATGTGTGAGGCTGTGTATCTATGTGTGAGGCTGTGTATCTGTGTGTGAGGCTGTGTATCTATGTGTGAGGCTGTGTGAGGCTGTGTGTCTATGTGTGAGGCTGTGTATCTATGTGTGAGGCTGTGTATCTATGTGTGAGGCTGTGTATCTGTGTGTGAGGCTGTGTATCTATGTGTGAGGCTGTGTGAGGCTGTGTATCTATGTGTGAGGCTGTGTATCTATGTGTGAGGCTGTGTATCTATGTGTGAGGCTGTGTATCTATGTGTGAGGCTGTGTATCTATGTGTGAGGCTGTGTATCTATGTGTGAGGCTGTGTATCTATGTGTGAGGCTGTGTATCTATGTGTAAGGCTGTGTATCTATGTGTGAGGCTGTGTATCTGTGTGTGAGGCTGTGTATCTGTGTGTGAGGCTGTGTATCTATGTGTGAGGCTGTGTATCTGTGTGTGAGGCTGTGTATCTATGTGTGAGGCTGTGTGAGGCTGTGTATCTATGTGTGAGGCTGTGTATCTATGTGTGAGGCTGTGTATCTATGTGTGAGGCTGTGTATCTGTGTGTGAGGCTGTGTATCTATGTGTGAGGCTTTGTGAGGCTGTGTATCTATGTGTGAGGCTGTGTATCTATGTGTGAGGCTGTGTATCTATGTGTGAGGCTGTGTGAGGCTGTGTGTCTATGTGTGAGGCTGTGTATCTATGTGTGAGGCTGTGTATCTATGTGTGAGGCTGTGTATCTATGTGTGAGGCTGTGTATCTGTGTGTGAGGCTGTGTATCTATGTGTGAGGCTGTGTGAGGCTGTGTGTCTATGTGTGAGGCTGTGTATCTATGTGTGAGGCTGTGTATCTATGTGTGAGGCTGTGTATCTGTGTGTGAGGCTGTGTATCTATGTGTGAGGCTGTGTATCTATG
This sequence comes from Harpagifer antarcticus, assembly GCA_902827135.1. Classification (NCBI taxonomy): domain Eukaryota; kingdom Metazoa; phylum Chordata; class Actinopteri; order Perciformes; family Harpagiferidae; genus Harpagifer; species Harpagifer antarcticus. Next base: position 5,887,479 of record CADEHL010000900.1, read on the forward strand.
TGTGAGGCTGTGTATCTGTGTGTGAGGCTGTGTGAGGCTGTGTGTCTATGTGTGAGGCTGTGTATCTATGTGTGAGGCTGTGTATCTATGTGTGAGGCTGTGTATCTGTGTGTGAGGCTGTGTATCTATGTGTGAGGCTGTGTATCTATGTGTGAGGCTGTGTGAGGCTGTGTATCTATGTGTGAGGCTGTGTATCTATGTGTGAGGCTGTGTATCTGTGTGTGAGGCTGTGTATCTATGTGTGAGGCTGTGTGAGGCTGTTAGTGTGTGAGGCTGTGTATCTATGTGTGAGGCTGTGTATATATGTGTGAGGCTGTGTATCTGTGTGTGAGGCTGTGTATCTATGTGTGAGGCTGTGTGAGGCTGTGTATCTATGTGTGAGGCTGTGTATCTATGTGTGAGGCTGTGTATCTATGTGTGAGGCTGTGTGAGGCTGTGTATCTATGTGTGAGGCTGTGTATCTATGTGTGAGGCTGTGTATCTATGTGTGAGGCTGTGTATCTATGTGTGAGGCTGTGTATCTATGTGTAAGGCTGTGTATCTATGTGTGAGGCTGTGTATCTGTGTGTGAGGCTGTGTATCTGTGTGTGAGGCTGTGTATCTATGTGTGAGGCTGTGTATCTGTGTGTGAGGCTGTGTATCTATGTGTGAGGCTGTGTGAGGCTGTGTATCTATGTGTGAGGCTGTGTATCTATGTGTGAGGCTGTGTATCTATGTGTGAGGCTGTGTATCTGTGTGTGAGGCTGTGTATCTATGTGTGAGGCTGTGTGAGGCTGTGTATCTATGTGTGAGGCTGTGTATCTATGTGTGAGGCTGTGTATCTATGTGTGAGGCTGTGTGAGGCTGTGTATCTATGTGTGAGGCTGTGTATCTATGTGTGAGGCTGTGTATCTATGTGTGAGGCTGTGTATCTATGTGTGAGGCTGTGTATCTATGTGTAAGGCTGTGTATCTATGTGTGAGGCTGTGTATCTATGTGTGAGGCTGTGCTGTGTGTGAGGCTGTGTCTCTAGTGTGCCTGCAGGCTGTATGGTGAGGACATGGTGTAAGATGTCTAATATGTGTGAGGCTGTGTATCTGTGTGTGAGGCTGTGTATCTATGTGTGAGGCTGTGTATCTATGTGTGAGGCTGTGTATCTATGTGTGAGGCTGTGTGTCTGCCAGTAGGAATGTCGTTGTTCGTTCTGCCTGAATATTGGCATTGCTTGTTGAAATATTGTATTGTCTAAACTTGGTTTTGTTCTTTCATTTTATCCTGAGTCATTTCAGTTTCAGAGGCTAGCAAAGTAAACTGCACCAATTAGTCCAACTAAAAAGCTAGCATAATGTTGCCAACTGTTAGGAAACTGTCTGCACTAGCTCCATAAGTGTCTAGGTAAAACACTGAGAGCCTGTCTCTTCAGGCCTCACTCACAAAAGCCACTAAAGTCCAAATGTTAATTCTTAACTTAAACAAGTTGCAGCCTGTTAGAGCGGCTCCTACTCACTGCTGAATAGTTTCTATATATCCATTCCATAAGTAGTCAGCATACCCACACATCTCTGGTGTAGAATACATTGTAACATCTTTGTTTTTTCCCCTCTTCCTTTCAGAGAGTTGCATCTGATTGACATGGTGACCTGGCATAAAATAAGAGGTAAATATTCCACCAGTCGTCCTGAGAACACGGTCACTGATGTATGTTTAGTTGTGTATTTGAATCAGTTGATAGTACCACATAGTTCCATAACTATGTATTTAATGTCCCCATTTCCCATCAAAGGTCATGTTTATCCTTTTACAGTCGTTTTTTTACTTTAAAATAATTAAAAACTGACAGTGATATGTTTTACTATGATAGGAAACAGAGAATGGGTCATATGGTACTAAATCTATTGCTGTGAAAATCAATGTTCAAAAGTTTGTGACAAAAGTTTGTGTGAACCTGTCAGCTCTGGAAATCTTAAAAAGTATAATATTGTAATGTATGAAAATTGTAAAAAGAATATATTATCCTAGGATGTAGTTCTTAGAAAAGGGATTCTACAACACATTTAGTAGTCGTTACGAAATTCCACAATTCTCAATATCCTATTGGACCCCGGGGTGAAAACAATACACTGCTGAAACTACTAATGCTTTAAAGATGACCTTTAAACACATCATGATAACGTTATTCAGGGTTCTTACGGTCATTCAAAACCTGGAAAAGTCATGGAAATTCAATATGCTAATTCCAGGCCCTGGAAAGGTTATGGAAAACTATATTTTCCCCAAAGTTTTGGAAAAGTCATGGAAATGTAACTAAAGTTGCATCAAATATAATTGATATGTTATCTAATCGCCGAAATAGTAATACTATAATGATAATAAATACTTTATCGTATAGTAATGAAACGTACAATGGCATTTAAGTGACAAGGTATTCTGCTGGTGAGAGATTTGAGTTGCTTTAGCCTGTAGAAGCTAGTAAGCCTATTTGATTTGTTTTAGATAGGCACTACATGTTTCAGACCTTATTTTCCTGTTCCATGTTCAAATAAACCATTTTCAGTGGTACCGCTGAGTCATTTTTTTGGTCATGGAAAATTAGGTAAAGGTCCTGGAGAAGTCATGGAAAAGTCATTGAAAATCATAGGTGAAAAATGGTATGAACCCTGATTATTACACACCTTAGCATAGCAATCATCTTTAGTGAATGGAGCTTGAGTGCAATATCATTTCTGAACAGGGTTGGGAGGGTTAGTAAGAACAATAACAGTTACTAGTTACATGTAAAAAAACTTAATCTGAGTATCAAAATATATAATTAATGTAACCTGATTACCTTTCAATACTTTTGGATTATATCAAATAACTAAAAACAAGAGAAAATAAATAACAATAAGATGTTTTTTAATAAAGCAATGTTACAATGTAACCGTAGAAAAGAAGAAACCAAGATACTTCATATCCAAAATGTAGTAACAGTCATAGTTCACTAATGCTTAATACATGAATCAAAAGCATGGACTCTATTTGTTTAATAAATCAAGTGTCCACCTACTGCATTCAAGATAAATGTATGTCTACCTATAATATATCCATCTTTAGTTCAAAATGTGTTGTAACACTGCTATCCTGCTAGTCATCTCTATTCTAATAAACAGGTAACCGTAATCTGGTTACTTTTTTCTAAATGTAATGGTAATCGAAAATGTGTGTGTGTGTGTGTTTCAGGCTCTCAGATGGTGGTGGCCATGAAGGCCATCTCTCTGGCCTTTGACCTGGACAGGGGGGCCGTGAGCTGCCTGCCCTCCCCAGCTCAGTTCCTGGGCTACGTTCTCTTTGTTGGCACTGTAGTGTTCGGCCCTTGGATAAGCTTCTCCACTTATCAGAACGCCATTGAGGGCAAAAAGCTGGTGAGTACTTCTGTCCAGCTGTGTGCACGGTGCTCTCCATGCTCAGTGCTGTGTGCACGGTGCTCTCCATGCTCAGTGCTGTGGTGTTGAGTGTGGTTGCGGTCGAATTGTCCTAAAATCAGCTCCTATCATCTTTTCCTAACCACTATTCCTTGACCTCTGTGAGAAACGTCAGGACTCAGGAATAGAGTGCTTTGAGAATCCGACTGCACTGACACTATCCGACGTATTCATGTGCGTCTGCTGTGGGGAAACTACAGTTGTCTGTACAGAGGACTACTGTAAGAGCACAAAGACTTTGCACCGTGTTATAATGGCTTTCATGCCGGCTTTATGAACGTGGACAACAGTTACAAATATACTCTTTATTACCAAGATCTGAACTTAAATAAAAAAAGTAAAGTGAAACTTATTGTGGCTCACCCCATTCCGCTCAGTAAACACTGTGAAATGTTAACTTATTATTTATTTTATAGTGAAAAATTAATGTTCAAAACAAAGTCACGATAAATGTTGCAGCCGCATGGCATTGTGGGACAGCATTTCCTTTCGTAAAGGAAGGTCCAGTGTTTCCTAAGCTAAAGGAGGTTATAAAGGAAGTTTCAAACCTCCTTTCCTATCATCTAGAGCAGTGGTTCCCAAACCTTTTGTGCCCAAGGCTCACCAAAGGACAAGTACAAATCTCAAGGCACAGCTATTGTGCCAAATAGCCCTTATAACACGTGTTATCACTCATATCATGTCAAATATCTGTAAATGTGCATAATTATTTACTAATGCCAAATAAAATGTGACAAAGACAACTATATTACTCATGAAATATTTATTAACGAAATATTTCAGAAATTAATTTGAAACTTTATCAAATGAGGCTTCATCAAAGCAGCAACACTCTCATTTAAACCAGACAGGTCACAACATTAAACATGAGGCAAAGGAAACTCAGCAGACATTCAGCACAGAGAACTGTCAATGCAAGGAAGCTGCACTGCATGGTCCTGAACTACACATTATAAATGTAACATTTCAGCAATCAGCATTTAAACATGTGCTATTGTAAATATTTTGCCGACTTACAAATGAGTGAGATACATGTGCCTGTCGGGGCGCGCAGCATGTTGTAATCCTTGGTGGCACTGAGGAGAGGGCCACTCGCAAGTCCTCTTCAACAGAGAGCCGTGACCTCCTGTTGTTCTTCATGTAAATCAGAGTAGAGAACGCCAACTCCAGAGATGGGGTCGTTACTAAAAAAATGTAATATATTACATATTACTTTAAAAAAAGTAATATATTACACTACTTCGTTACTATCTACATAAAGTAACTAGTTACTTTACTCGTTACTTTACTCGCTGAGCACGTACGAACTGCCCATGCCTGAGTGGCAATAACTCTCCTTACCAGCAGGCGGCGGTAGTGTGTATTTGTCATTCAAAACAGGCAACAACCGGAAGACAGAGAAGAAGAACAGACTACGTGATATAAACAAACAACAAATAGCGTGTGCGGTAGCTTCACCTTAGCATGTGTCCTTTGCAGGTGTTGAGGTTTGACGTGGTGTTTACAGCAGTGGATAACAGCTTCTGGCCTGGACACAGTTTGCACCTCACTGTCACATTCCTGTCTATTCTTCGGACGAACTCAAAATAATGGGCAGACCTCCTCCAAACGAATCATTTGAAAAAGTGGGGGGGACTTGTCCCACCCTCATATAATGGCTTTGACCGCCCTGTCTGTTCCTCAGAGCTGGCGCTGGCTGGGCAGGTCCTCCCTCTGCCTCCTGAAGAGTCAGGTCTGCCTGCTGGTCTCCACCTGTGTCGCCCCCTACCTCTTCCCTCTGTTCATCCCCATCCATGGAAACACAATCACACAGAAGTAAGGCACCTTTTAAAAACATCTTTATCCTCCTCAACTAAGACATTGAGTCAATACAATACACTGGTTTGTGAACATGCTTTCTGTCTTTCTCTCCCTGCTTCCAAGATACATTTGAGAAAGGTAAGAATTGTTTTCAGGGTTAGAGTTTGCTGATTTCCCACAGGCTTCCATAGAACAACTGAAGTGTGTTAATACAAAAAATGTGGTATTGGATGATGGATAAATGCTTCCATTGTCAGCACATGTTTATCCACTCAAAGGTCAGTCCGTCTCTCTATCATACCTACCTCTTCTGCTCTGGTTTGAACCAAACCAGAGCAGATAGACATGTCGTGTGTAACAAAGCTCACAGATCAAATGTTTGTAATGACAAAAACTCAAACAAGAGTCCTGTGCTTGGTAGTTATCAGTAGTAAGGTGTTTTAGGCCCCATTTACACGGAGACGAAAATGTAACCGAATTCCATATCAAAAAAGTCTTCCGTTCACAGGCGATCGGCTCAATAACGTGTCCTTCCACACGAGACCGCTGGAGACGCTGTAGTACATGTACCTGGCCTGTAAGTGGCCCGGCACAAAATACACCAAAAGCAGTGAAGAAGACCTCCCAAGCATGGTTGCCTGGTTGCCCTTCTGTTTTTTTCACCGGTCAACATGTCCGTTTAGAAAAGTGCAGGTCAGAGGTCTTCTTTGTTATTTATTGAGCTTTAAAACAAATTGATAACGACTCTATATAATAATATAAGAATAATAAACGGAGCCTCTCTTTTCCTCCCTCTCTTCTGACAGCCCGTCAGTATCCGTCTCATGCAGCTGGCTGATCCAGTAATGAGTGACCCGACTAAACATAAACATATTTATAACTAGTTTAGGTAGTTTGAGAGGTAATTAAAATAGCTAAGGGTGAGGATCTAACTTGAAGTGTGTGTTTTGCTCCGCTCATCGCTCCATCACAGCGGGTGGAGCTGCAGGTGATCATGCAGAGCTGCGTGTCTCCGTCAGCAGCAGCTGATCTCTGATCTCTCTCTCCTGTCCGATTAGACTTCACTCGCGTTTATGTCCATATCGATCAGATCTAGCTGGAGGCTCCTGCTGGGTGCACTGTCCTGCGAGATACCGGGACCTGGCTCTGGCTCGAAACACTCGGTTGTTGTTGTGGGCGAAACACATCAGCAATGACGCGGGTGACACGGGGGTGAGCAGGAGAGGTGGGGAGAGGCGGGGCTATGGCGTATAGGCGTACACACAGAGTCGTTTGACCCCCAGAGAGTTCCGTCCGCAGATCTACCCATCTTGGGACCCGTTATTGTTTGAGGGGTCCGTTTCCCCGGTTCTGTTACGGCCTCGTGTGGACGAACCGTCTATACGAAAGTAGCAGATACAACCCGAACCGTCTCCATGTAAACGGGCCCTCAGTTAACTACTCCTTAGGCAGAACATCCTGGTCTCAGGGTCAACTCACTCACTCGCTCACTCACTTCAGCTCCCACGTCCCTCATGGTCTTCATCATTAGATGAAGATGGATCAGATGTCATCGTATGAAACATTCTGAGACCAAACCGGTGAAGATGCAATTCTGTCACCTGTGTTGGGTTATCGGATTACTTTAGTGCCTTTTAAGTTATCTGTTCATAAGGAAGTACTGAAGTTACACTCAAAGGGGGTAAAGATGTCCTCTTACAGGAAGTCTAAGTGAAAGTGATAACCATGTTTGAGTAAACGTAATGTGTGTCTTTGTCTTTGTGCACAGGTGGCTGCATGCGTATGAGAACGCAGTGTCCTTCCACTTCAGTAACTACTTTGTGGGTCACCTCAGTGAAGGCACCAGCATGCTGGCTGGAGCGGGGGCCACTGAAGAGAAGGACAACATCAGATGGTAAGAGCTGAGCACTGTAGAGGTAGAGCTGTTCATCAGACACATTGTAACCTGTGCTAACCTTTATTTATTGATAATAGTAATTGACTTGTAGTTCCTGCTGGTCTCTCCTGCAGGATTCCATGGTCTTCTATAATAATGATGCTGAAGTCACCAATAATTCACTACAAAGTTCACACCTTTTTTGCAGTCTCTCAGAAACAAAACCTGTATTTCTTAATAATATTACACGTTTGGATTCCCTTTCCATATCAATGAATTGATAAATGTTTTCTAATAATGCAAAAGTGATGCTTTTGTGCTGTGTATTTATATATATTTTCCTTTATAGGTCTCTGTTATAATGTCGTATTCCTCTTGACTGAAGTTGGCGGTATGCGATTGGTCCATTTAGTGCGGTAGAAGAAGAGTGAAATGATGAGTTACTGGTCAATGTGTCTCTGTGATTATTGTGCAGGGACATGAGTGTGGTGAAGCCTCTCAGTGTGGAGATGCCCCGCTCCATGGTGCTGGTGGTGACTTCCTGGAACATTCCCATGTCTCGATGGCTGAAAACCTGTAAGTGCGTACATCTTCAGAAAGATTCAGTCCTGCTGCCCCACACACAACCTGCTGGAGGCTAACGGCACTCACTGATGCATGGAGGGGAAACCTTTGACAGACAGTCATGATCCCCAGAGGATGATCCCCCTTTTAGTCTAGTTGCTAGCAGTGTGAACCTGGAAATGTTGAGTACCCCAAAGTTTTATATTGGAAATGTATAGTAGGGTCCCCAGCACATAGAAACTGCCCGATGCTAACTGCCATTTCAGATCCTGAAAATGTCCGAAATGCATTCGGCTATCTCCAAAACCACAATCGGTCAGACCATTTACTTACTATTGTGGACATAAGCTATAATGTTATTTACGCAACTTAAGCTAATTGTGCAAATTGCCCGACATATGTAAGTTAGCATTCAGTAGTTTTTATGAGCTGTGGACCCTACTATACATTTCTAACATAAAACGTTGGGGTGCTCAACATTTCGGTTCACAATATGAGCTGCAAAGAGACTATCCCCTTTCCTCTGTTGCTCCTATCAGATGTCTTCCCATACACAACACATGTCAACATGTTCTGTTGTGAGCAGTGTCATAGTTATAGCTGCATCACTTGATCAATCGGAAGAAAAGATTTAAGCAACCATTTAGAAAATGAGTTCATGGTTTCAGCTTCTGAATTAGCAGTAATCCTAATATTATCTGCTTCCAGCTACTCTGAGGCTTTTTCTGTCATACATACTGTATATTAGAATACATTTCAAACCTTATGGTTTTAGACCAAAACAAGCACATTGATCATCACTCACTTTGTGTTAACATGTTTTATGAAAGATACTGTACATTATAAGGATGTTGTGTTTAATGCGTAATGATCCATGTTTTCAGATGCCTTTAAAAACGCCATGAAACTGGGGACCTTTCCTGCCATCCTGGTGACATACACAGCCAGCGCTCTGCTGCATGTGAGTGACAGGCTCTTTTCTGCTGCCACTTCACAGTGTTAGGGGTATTGCTTGTATACTTAAATATACTTTTAATATTATTTTAGGATATAGTTTGTGAACGTATGATATACTACAATGGCTGTCTTCAACAACAGGTCACATGACACAATAACAAGAGGCTCAAACATTATTTCTTCCATACCGGGTCAGACAAATAACACTCTGTCAGTTCATCAACATTAGGTACTCAGTACTTTCCCTGGAATAGTTCCGGTAGTTCCTGGGATTTTGCGTTCACACCGAAAAGATCTAGAACTATATGTATACACAGTAATATATATATATATATATTTCCCCTGAAGATGTATTTGTTCATGGCCTCTCTCTGGCCCTATAGTAGTTTGAATATGTAATTGTTGTTTTGTTTGTAGTAGTCTTGTATGTTTGTTGTATTGTGACTGGATTTGGTTTTGTGCTCTCTCAGGGGCTGAGCTTCCACCTGGGCGCTGTGCTGCTCTCTCTGGGCTTCATCACATATGTGGAGCATGGTACGGGTGAATGCACTCACTGAACCTCCTGTGTGTGTGCGCTGCTGCTTTCATCTTTCACCTTGTGAAGTTTTAAAGAGGAATATATTTAAATCAGCTTTGTTAATAGGACTTTTCAAGAGAGGACGTTGATCTATTGAACATAACTATTACTGTTATAGCCAGTCTTTAGTTTTTTGTAAAAAAAGGCAAATATGTTCACCTTATCATGACCTCTGTAGTCAAGAGGCTAAAAAAGACTACATTTCCCATGTAGGTCCTTGTGTGCTCCCAGCATGTGTGATTGCTTTAATGGGCTTTGGTTCTTACACCTCAATGAACAAGGTTGTTGATTTTTCTCATCCTCAGTTCTGAGAAAAAAGCTTGCCTCCATCTTCAGTGCCTGTGTCCTCTCCAGGCCCTGCCCCCCCGACTGCAGCCATCAGCACAAGAAGGTACCGCTTCGCTCCAAACAGACATCTACTTATCATCTGTTGTAAAGCAGTTATGGCTGCCATGATGAACCGTTTCATCTGGGCCGCTGAAGGCTCTATGCTGCAGACTGTGAAGCTCCCGGAGCCAATTGGAATTTGTCATATTGGGCTCTACGCATATCATTTTAAAGATAGATTGATATAAATGAATCAGCATAAGACTGTGTCCCCTTTGAACACACTTTAATCATCACACCCTCTGGCCTCATCTGAAGCCTCCACCTAAATAGTGTTAATATCATACATTTGAATTGAAGATGTTGTGGAGCTCTCTGCACTCGTATGTGTCTGCTGAGTCACCCAAACTGTCTCATGGTAAATGTAACCGTTTGAAAGTGTTCCAATGTTCACCTTGTGACTTGTAAGAGTACATTTCATAACGTGCAAGTACTGTTTATCAATTGCAGAACACATTTGAGAGGTTCTTTTGCAAAACCTGTTATCTCTGGTGATATTTAGCATTCTATCTGTATTTGTTTTGCACACAGGGAGTGTCAAACAGGCGTTTATTGGTTGTAAGATTGGCTTTACAAATGAACTCTTGATATATGATATGTAGGAAGTCATATCAGACCGTTTGTCCTTCTTTCAGTTACACGTATGTGTCGAGGTCTCTGTGAATGACCACACGTTCTCCTGTCAAGCTTTTATAAATCCTAACTTTGCAGAGAAGCAGCTGCAGGTGGAATATGAATACGTTACATTTGATATTTTTCAACTTCAATCTGACGGTGACAAACCCAGGCCAGCACTTTAGATCACAGTGCTTTAACAGTTTCAAACTACTGTTACTACTACTGCCAATTGTAATGAAATGATGACACTTTCTACATTTTTAACATTTGAATAGATGGCTAAATAAAAGACAATGTTTGTTACAGATGAATGACTAAATAATGTTGAACCAGTGGTGAGCACTTTGGGTCTCTTAGAGTTACCAAACAAAGCGTTGTGTAGCCTTCTTCTGGTCTAAAGAGTCAGGCCAGCTTCCCAACAGAATATCCAGGGTTCAAAGACTTTGTTTCACAGGACTACTGGGTGATGTTGCTGAACCTGGTTTTCAGCCTCCTGGCCATCTTCCACCTCACCTACCTGGGCTCTATGTTTGATCCTGGACTTGACGAACAGGAAGTAGAAGAGGTGAGAGCAACTGGAGGATAAGGAACATTAACATACTGTATTAAGCAAGACATAGTGCAGGTCACAGAGGCTCATGTTATAAGTAGAAGGGATGGATCAAGACATTTTAGTAGCTTGAATGCTTTTATTTGAAAACATCTGTGCACAAGTGTCTTTATGGAGTTAGTGCGCAGAGAACAGCACGGACAGAACGGAGAACGGATAACGGATGCTTTCCATCAGGGGTGTCAAACTCATTTGAGTTGAGGTTCCACATACGGCCACATTTGGTCTCATGTGGGCCTGACCAGTAACGTCATAGCAGAATAACCCATACATAACCACAACTCCAAATTGTTCCCTTTGGTTAAGTGCAAAAAAATACACATCTTTTTACAAAACATTACAACCTGACATTTCTTAAGTACAATTTACAAAATGTAATGACTGTTAGAGATCACACTGTATCTACAAAGACACAAACCTGAACACTGTAGGATTTTATTTTATGATCAAAACAACTTTTCAAGATGTTGAAATGATGTAACATTGATTTGCACAAGTGTGCAGTAATCCTGACACACCAGCTTAACAACTCATGTGGGAACTCACTGAATGGAGACGTTTTTAACACGGCCGTCAGTTAAAAGAAAAGTGGATGAGCCGACGACAAGCCTTGCAGCAACTAAGCCCAAATGAAGAAAGTATGATGAGTCATACATCTCCCTTGGCTTCACATCTAACGTGGTATGTGGGGAGGAACGACCAGTGTGTGTCCTCGCTCTCAAAACCTTGGAACCAAACAAGATGAAACGTCACTTGGAGACCACACACCCCAATGATGTGAACAAGCCCCTCCATTTCTTTCAGAGAAAACTACAAGAATACCGTGGTCAGCAGATCTGCTTTGTTAAAACAGCATCACATCTAATGCTCAACTTGCCTCGTATAAAGTGGCCTATCGTATCGCCACACACCATCGCTGAGAAGCTCATACTCCCTTGCGCTATAGATATGGTTTCAACTTTAATTGACGAGGCAACTGCCCAAAAAGTCAAAGCCATCCCCTTGTCCGACAACACTATTGCAAGACACATTGATGACATCTCAGAAGACATGAAAGAGCAGCTTGTTGAGAAAGTAAAAGACAAACACTGTGCGCTCCAGGTAGACGAGGCTACAGACCGTAACAAGGACTGTCTGTTAATTGCGTCAGATACGTGGATACAGATGAGCTGAGCGAGGATTTGCTGTTTTGCAGCTATGTCCGAAAGAGAGCAACAGCTGATGAACTGTTCAAAATAATGGACACCTGTCTGAGTGAAGCCGAAATGAAATGGGAGGACTGTGTGGGGATGTGCACAGACGGTGCCCGGGCTATGGCAGGAACCGTGTGGACGCACTGTATAATACACAGAGAGGCACTCACGTCAAAGCAGCTGAGTCCGGAGCTTTTGTCCGATGTTATAACCACCGTCAATTACATCAAAACAAGACCACTGAGAGCTCGTCTTCTGTCCGCATTGTGCGAGGGGATGGGCTCAGAGTACACAGCTGTTCTTTCTCACAGCGAGTCCCGATGGCTCTCTCGCGGAAAAGTGCTGTCCAGGGTGCTGGCGCTTAAAGATGAGATCAGAATCTTCTTGGAGGAGGAGGGGAACGATCTTGCCAGCAAGTTTAATGATGAACACTTCCTCATGAAACGGGCCTACCTAAGCGACATGTTTGTGAAGCTATATTACATGACATGTCACTTGTTAGTCGCTTTTATCCAAAGCGACTTACATCCATTCAGTACTGTGGACAATCCCCACAGGAGCACTTTGGGGTGAAGTGTCTCAGGGACACAAGGACATGCTGACTGCAGTGGGACTCCAACTTGCTACCCCCTAAATGAATTGAATCTGCAGTTGCCGGGCAACAATACACACCTTCCACACAAGATACAATCCTTCACTTAGAAACTGGACATGTGGGGCAGGAGACTAGAACGTGGGGATATCGACTCATTTGAGAATCTCAAGGCATTCATGGAGACCATGTCTGAGAAGAGATCACATCTCAGCCCTGAAAGTCAGCTTCCAGAAACACTTCTCTGTGGAGGACAGTGCCAGATACCACTGGATTAGAGGTCCATTTGTTGCAACACCACCTACCACGTTCAGCACTGCAGAAGAGGAACAGTACATTGACTTCAGATTCAACCATGAGGCTGCTGTTCAAATCCAGGACCATGGCTGGGTTTTGGGTTGGAGTGGAGAAGGAGTACCCTCTCATTGGTCAGAGAGCTGTGGGCATAATGCTGCCTTTTGCAACATCCTACTTGTGTGAGACAGGCTTCTCTGCTGTTGCTGCCATCACAACCAAATACAGATCAAAGCTGAGCATTGAGAATGAACTGCCCCGCTTTGAGAAGATCAAGCACACACAAGTCATTGACAGGCTGTGTGTGGAATAGGAATTGTATCGTGATGTGATCGTTTGCAACCTGCAGTAGAAATAGTAGTTCAGTGTTCATTCATATATTTTCCTTAAATCTATTTTTCACTTTTGTTCATGTGTAATCCATAATAAAATATAAAATGATAGTTGGATCTTTGTATCTTCTTATTATTAGCAAAGAAAATGTAATGTTTTTACAACAATATACAATGAATCCTACCAATATAGATGGGAACCGGGTTGGGGGGTCCGGAAAATATTTCCAATACCCAAGGGGGTCCCGACTGAAAAAGTTTGGGAACCACTGGCCCCTAATCCAATCAACGGCTTGGTTTTCTCTGCAGTGACTTTCTGAGAATTGTATTTCAATGTTCTAGTGATTATTGTTTCACAGCACAGACTGACATGAGACAGAGATGTGTGTGTAATGTTTTTGTCTCCTGTCGACAGGGTTACACTGCCATCCACACCGTCCAGAGGTGGTCCGAACTGAACTGGGCCAGTCACTGGGTCATGTTGGCATGCTGGGTCTTCTACCGTTTGATTCTGTGACGTGACGGAAGCAGACAGCAAACACTTCATAATGCAGTGGGGTTGTGTGGGGAGGGTCACAGACGGAGCACAGAGGAACCACCTTGTTACACTGTGGAGATGACCTGCAGACAATGATCCATTGATTTGATTGACAGTATGAAGCATAGAGCAACAGCAGGTGAACTGTATATACTGTACACACATATACTGTATGCTGTAGAATTAGTCTTGCTGTTATGTTGCTGAGGTCCTTCTCCAAAAGCATGTCAGCAGTTTAGCATGCTTAGACTGATGAACATTTATTAAGGGTCCATAACATTTCATATGTTCTTCTGTTGCAACTTTTTATTACAGCTGCTATGTGTTTGTTATTATTATTATTTCTTCTCTTAAAGGTTCATAACTGCAGATAGCATGGTGACAGACTGATAACCTGAACTCTGGTATTATATCGTTTTCTATCTTTTATTATAATCACCTACCTCATTAAAAAAACTTGGTGAATAATCATATTTATGTCATTTATTTTGTGCATGTCATGGACCAGGGACTAATCCCATACCTTCACAGCTGAAGACTCGTTTGCTAGTCCTCCAATGGGCCTTTTTATAAATAAGAGACTACATGTGTTCCCTCTGAAGCAGCTGGAGTCTACAGGATGCCAGTCATGATCTGACTTCAGTTGCGTTGGAAGGAGTTGCTCAGAGCAGGTTTTATTGAGGGTCATCTCCCCACATAGAAACACTGAGCCACAGAAGCCATGTGCATTGGCGTTAATGAGTTAAATATGAGCCATTGTATTGGAATGATTAAGCTTAAATAGTTGAGTTCCTTTAGAACATGGCAGCACTGAGATCTGTTCGTCTGTCTGCCCAAAAGGTTACATTTCATTTGGTAACACTTTATATTAAGGTACACAAATTCTCCATCAACTAGTTGTTAATTAACATGCATATTAGCAGTATATTGGCTCTTTATTAGTCATTATAAAACACTTATTAATGTAGGCCATTAGTTGAGAGTTTTTCCTCAATAACCCTCTAATTAGTGCTTATTTATTGCAAGTAAGGAAGTTGTTGCTGGCTGGTCTAGCTGCATGTGCCATCCGACCTCTGCAGCTCATCCAGAATGCAGCGGCTCGTCTGGTCTTCAACCTTCCAAAATGTTCCCACACCACTCCGCTCCTCCGCTCCCTTCACTGGCTCCCGGTAACTGCTAGAATCCACTTCAAGACACTGGTACTTGCGTACCATGCTGCGAATGGATCCGGCCCTTCCTACATCCAGGACATGGTTAAACTGTACACCCCAGCGCGTGCACTCCGCTCTGCATCAGCCAAACGACTCGCTGCACCCGCACTGCGAGGGGGACCCAAGTTCCCATCAGCAAAAACACGTGGGTTTGCTATCCTGGCTCCAAAATGATGGAATGAGCTCCCTATTGACATCAGGACAGCAGAAAGCCTGCACATCTTCCGGCGCAGACTGAAAACTCATCTCTTTCGACTCCACTTCGAGCGATAGAATTACTAACAAAGCACTTATATACTAATAAAGGACTGGCTTATCTAAAGCCAGTTGAGTAGCACTTGAAATGTTTTTGCTCTATGATACCTGATGTACTTATATGATTCTGTTTTCTTCAGGGTTGTGTCTTCCTGGTCGTATGTACTTATTGTAAGTCGCTTTGGATAAAAGCGTCAGCTAAATGCAATGTAATGTAATGTTGTACATGAGTTTTGGTCTTAATATGCTCTGCTCAATATGAGCCTAATAAGACAGTAGTACCACAAGAATAGGAATTCTCCCATAATAACGGCTGCAAATAACAAATATGATCTATTTTACACACACTTGTAATGATTACACACTGTTAGTCTTGTCAAAAACACAATAACCACCTTTCACCTATTGTGTAAGTACATACAAGCAGGTCACACAGTATGATCACAAATATATAAACTTTGTTAAAAATCTGTTTGTATTCAAACGTACAGGCTGCATGTGTTCTCAGCCTTGGAGAAACTGGACATGTTTTGGTATGTGTCTGAACCTCTCTTTAGTGGTTCATTATTAAAACAGATATTTGAACGTGTACCTACTTTGTTCATGTACTGTTGAGGTTCATTTCAGTAGTTGTGTGCTATAATGTATTTACAAAGTGTGAAGAGGAGGCAACTTTAGAATAGGGAACCTGTTCAGGTCAATTAGAGTCAAACTACTAGCTTATTGGTTATGAACAAGACTTCACTTTAGAATAGGGAACCTGTTCAGGTCAATTAGAGTCAAACTACTAGCTTATTGGTTATGAACAAGACTTCACTTTAGAATAGGGAACCTGTTCAGGTCAATTAGAGTCAAACTACTAGCTTATTGGTTATGAACAAGACTTCACTTTAGAATAGGGAATATGTTCTTAGATATAAATAGCACATTTTGAGTTATTTAGACACAATTAACACTTATAGTTTCATGTGTTGTTACATAATAATAGATCATATTTGTTAAGTGTTATTATGGGAGAATTACTATTCTTGTGGTACTACTGCCTTATTAGGCCCATATTGAGCAGCGCATATTAAGACCAAAACTCATGTACAATAAGTTCCTTACTTGCAACAAATCAGCACTAATTAGAGGGTTATTGAGGAAAAACTCTCAACTAATGGTGTATTACTTGTAGAATATGGTCATGCAGAATAAGGCATTAATAAGTGTTTTATAATGACTAACAAAGAGCCAATATACTGCTATGTATGTTAATGAACAACTAGTTGATGGTGAATTTGTGTACCTTAATATAAATTGTTACTTTTAATTGTAATACACATCTTGAGATGTAAGGATACAGTGTAGGCTGCTTGTGACTTGACTTCACACAACTTGACTTGGAGCCTTGTTGCGTGAGACATTATATTCAGCAGAACCAAAGCAGCTTGTAAGTATGCTAACGGACAGAAGACACACACGACCACATCGCTCAGAGTTTGGCCTGGAGTACTGAGCCGTTTATTGTAACTGCATGCTCATTAGCATCACCACGTTTCAGGCACATTCTGATGATGTCATACACATGAACTGAAACATGACTTTGTTATTATACAGATATGCTCAAAGACATGTTGATAACTCTCTACAGTGGTACACACAATCCAAATAAACTAAACAAAAGCTTCTCTAGCAGTGTTCAATTTGTATTCCTGCAATTCACATTACTCTCCAAACAAATACCCTTTGAACTTGTCAAATGTTGCCTTTGTCAACGGCTTGGTTAGGACATCAGCTACCATATCTGCAGTAGGACAATATGTAATAGATATCTTCCCCTCAGCATGTGCAGATTGTACAAAATGGTATTTGATGTCCACACGCTTGCTTCTCTATCTGGATACAGGGTTTTTTGATAGAGCTATTGCTCCCTGGTTGTCCTCACATATCTTCACTAGTACATGTGGGCTATTACGGTCTACCCCTTTTAATAACTGTACAAGGTACATGCTCTCTTGAGTAGTAGCCGCTAATGCCATGCACTCGGCCTCACAGGTCGATAGCGCCACTGTTGGCTGCTTCCTGCTTTTCCAGGATATAACTGGACCATTTTCAGTTAAGCTAAAACAATATCCAGTTGTGCTTCTCCTATCATGTTGATCGGCTGCCCAATCAGCATCACTGTATCCCTCAAGCTTTAGGCTTTCCTCACTTTTCTTGTAATGTAGCTCTTGGTCTATTGTACCCTTTAGGTACCTCAACCGTTGTTTTGGTTCTGCTAAGTGTTGTGATAGTTTACTCACAACCCAGCTCAGATCAGGTCTAGTACATGTCATAATGTATATCAAGCTACCTACTATCTCTCTGTATCCTGTTGAATCCATAACTTCACCCTCAGTGTCAAAATGTAACTTTAGCTCGCATGGAGTTGACCTTGGTTTGCACTCTGACATGCCAAACCTCTCTAGCATCTTTGCTATGTGTCTCTTTTGGCTCATGTTGATCTCCCCTTCACTCTGTGTAAAGTCCATACCTAGGAAGTGTTTAAGTTCACCCAAATCTTTCATTTGAAACTTCCTCTTCAACATCTCTTTGACTTCACTGAGTGAGCCGTTGTTATTGGCCGTTATAAGTAGGTCATCTACCCATATCAACAGAATAACTCTTTAGTTCTCAGACTCTTGTCTGTAGACACAATGATCAGCATCATTTTGCACAAACCCATTGTCTGTAAGATGATCATGCAGTAACTTGTTCCAGTTTCGCCCGGATTGCTTCAAACCATACAATGACTTGTTAAGTTAAGTGTTCCCCTGTTTTGGATTCTGCCTCAAAACCTTCGGGCTGTTCCATATATAACTCTCAGTCTATTGGTGCATGGAGATAAGCTGTCTTCACATCCATTTGGTGTAGGATATGATCCTCCTGTATAGCCGTCTGCATCAATGTACGTACAGAAGTCATATTTGCTGTCGGTGAAAAAGTGTCCTTGTAATCAATTCCCTCTACTTGACTATAGCCTTTAGCTACATATCTGGCTTTCCTTTACTGCACATACCCAACGACCTCCCACTGCTTGCTTGCCCTTTGGCAGTGTGGTCAGACTGAAGGTCTCATTCTCTGTTAAAGAGTTCATCTCCTCTTTCATTGCATCAGCCCACATTTTGGATTCCTTAGAGCCTACAGCCTGCATGTATGTGTTGGGTACGTCACAAGCAACCCTGTAGAAATAATCTACATTTTCACCTTCATCATTACAATCAGCCTTACACTGATACTCCATTAAATATTCTGGAGCGTTTCTTTGTCTAGTGGGAGAGCGTCGTGAACTCTGTCCCTGTTCTCTTTGAGTACCATCTGTCTGGATCTGACTAGCCTCCATATTCTCCTCACTATAGGACTGTACACCCACATTAGGCTCTCTCTGATTCTGGTTCACCATGTTTGTCCCTGCTGGTGTTGTGGGAATAGTTTCTCCATAAGTGTCATCATCCATATTATGCTTTGTCTGAGTCTGACTATCTGCGCTACTCGTGGTGATACATCTTACCAGCCTATGTTTCAGGACTTTCCCTGTCTCAGGATAAAACACTTGGAATGCTGTTGGGCTATATTTGTCGTATCCTACAAAAATACCCTTTGCACATCTAGAATCTAGCTTCTTCTTATCCTGCTTATACCCGTAGCATTCAGAGCCAAATATTTTCAAGTTGGACAAGTTGGGTGTTTTGCCAGTAAAAACACAGTATGGTGTCTGCTCCAGACGCTTACAGTAACACCTGTTACGTATCTGTGCTGCTGTCTGTACAACATATGTCCATAACTGCTTTGGGAGGTTACTCTCCAATAGCATGCATCGTGACATCTCAAATAAGGTCCTCCAACCTCTCTCAGCAGTACCGTATTTAACACATTCAAGAAACCAGTTTGAGATGATTTGAGCTTTGTGACATGGCGCGTTATCCTGCTGGAAGGAGCATCAGGAGATGGGTACACTGTGGTCATAAAGGGATGGACATGGTCAGCAATAATACTCAGGTAGGCTGTGGTGTTTAAATGATGCTCAATTGGTACTAAGGGGTCCAAAGTATGCCAAGACAATATCCCCCACACCATTGCACCACCCCCACCAGCCTGAACCGTTGGTACAAGGCAGGATGTGTCAGGTGCGCTTGACCTGCACCGCTTCACGTGCATCATTTCCAAAGTGCTTCCGCAGCAGTGACACACATCTGTGGATAATCATGGTTAAAGCAACCGTCACTAAACACTAGCAACATGGCATCTACTGCAGACAGTAGCAACAGGTCAGATCACATCCATTATCACGTTACCCTCCGTTGTGGACACGAGCTTACTCCCGCCAGTCTTCGTCGCCCGAAACAACAATGCAGGTGCCAGGATACCACGGCAAACAGAGCCTACCCAGGTATATCTAAACAAGTACCTGTCCAGTGGGGTTAGGCGGTCATTTTGCAGCTCGTGGTATAAAAATAGACTGGCTAGAATATTCATGTGAAAATAGATTCATATTCTGCCATGCCTGTAGAAATGTTGGGTCAATAATAATGCATACAATAGCACAGATGCCTTCACCACGAATGGCTACAAAAATATCTCATATCCCAAGCTTATCAACGAGCTAATGTTGCAGCTGAAATGTTCTCCAGGTCACAAAGTCAACCTCACATGATGATGTGATCCAGTTTTCAAGCACAGTAAATTCTCTTCCCAGAGTATATGATGGGACCAAGGTGATGATTTAGTACATGGTTTTAATAATACTTTTGCTTTTCAATGTTTCAACGTAGTTACCGGGAGCAATGGGAACAGATTAAGAGATTGATTTTAAGCGGTGTCAAACAGGGGGCTAAAGAAAAGGCGTGTACTGATCTCCGATTTCTACACGATAAAATGATAACAGAGAATAGAGTGGGAGATGACGACACTATAGGTAATTTGGGCACAGCATTGAATGTATATGAAAGACAGATTGTAAAGCAAATTGCACACCTAAACGAACAGAAACCCAGATGGTTTGCTCGTAGCAAATGGAACAAACAGACGCAGGCTCTAGATAGATTGAGGAGGGTTTGTCACAATGCTGCCCTCGCAATGAGTGGAATTACAATTCCTCCCGTCACAGACCAAAATCTCCCGGGTGCAATGGCAATCCACAGCCCGATAAAGACAGATGAATTTAACACTCTCCTGTTCCCTCATGGTGTTAAAGTCACGGAGGTGCCTACAGATGGCGACATTCTGGACTATGTCGCAGAACGAGTCGAATATTTTAGAACAATGCAAAATAATGTTGTCTCTAACTCAGAGCACAAATCTCAAACGGAGCCCAAACTAAATCCTGCTATTCTCACACGCTCCTCTCTCCTTTACCCGGATTTAGGTAGTTTAATTTCACAAACCCCTCCCCCTTATTCTCTGCCTGATGAAAGCGCAAATAAATTACAAATGATATTGACAGATGCATCGGAAACAGAAGGAGAGGGGACGGCCATAAGCTCAGGGAACTATAGAATGATGGGAACAGTAGCATTGACGCCGCTGGGGGGCGTCCCTACTCCAGAGACAAGACTAAAAGTTAAAAAAACACAAGTTTCCTCCTCGTTAGACAGAATACACAGCGCACACACCACGTGGAGGCCTACTTGTAACTCAGACCAGGGGGGGGTTTCCCCGAGCAGGGACAGTCGACCACTTAATAGGGACCTCAACTCAGAACAATTGGCTTCCCTTCTGACAGATCTTACAGAGAGACACACAGGCGTTACACAAACAGAGATAACATACACAACTGACCTCCTAGACGAGAGGGAAATACGAGAAAGGCGGTGCTACGAACAACAGATTCAAGATAGACGCAAGGAGGAAGTCGGGAGACAGGAACAGATCGGATATGAGAGCTCGGTAGAAGATATAGAGGAAATTAGGGAGAGGAGAGGCCAGCACACAGATGTACACAGGCGCGCTGAGGAGGGGAGAGAGGTGAGCCTTTTCAGAACAGATCGCGCCAGACGTCTACGTCTTATTATCCATGTACGAAGGGGGACAGTGGTGAAGGGAGAGCAGGCCATAAAAGGGAGAGGGACGCAGCAAGCCATGAAACTGAGGTGTTTTACGATAACACAGGACAGGAAGAGAAAGACAGCAGGGGGGCGAGGTGCAAAGTTAAGCAGATATCTATGACAGGAACAATCAGTGAACTAATGGAGGTAGATCAGGTTCTTTCAATGCCTCGTAACAGATTAAGGTCTCACCACACCGCAGAACACCCAACCGAGCATGCCTTTATTTGTCCAGTAGTACAGGCGCCTTTAGTGGTCGCGCAAGATGGGAGAACGGCTTATCATCCTTTCACATTAGGTGACATACATGCGCTGATCGATAAAATGCCATTGCCTACTGAGGGAGGGAGACATTGGATGCGAAGGTTTGCGGACATGGCTGTAGGACAGACTATCTGTCTGGGAGATTTCAGGAGAATATTAGCACAACAGACTTCCTATTATGAGGTAGAAAGAGTTGAGGATAGATCAGGAACATTGACATTGAAAGATGACGTGCCTATTTCTTTTAATGATGTTCACAGCAAGCTGGGCAAAGCAATGAGAGAGCATTTCCCACAGACAGGGGGAGGGTACGGTTCACTGTCGTTTACATTCACACCTGGAGAGGCTGCAGCAACCATGTTGCTCAGGGCACGCCAACAATACACAATGGCAACTGATTGCAGTCCAGATAATAATGACCAACATATACAGATGTTCCGTAAGGCAGTGCTTGCAGCGGTGCCGAAAGAAATTAAAAGTCTGATGGAGGACAATCCAGAGGTAGATCAGTTAAACACACAGACGTGGGAACGTCATTTAGCCCATCATTTGAGTAGATTTAACAGACAACATGCAGAGGGTAAAACTGAGGAAGAGGAGTTGAGGGTGCAGTTACTGCGAACGCAGCTGGAAATAGCCCGGAAAACAGTTCAGAATGACAAAAAGAATGCCAAACAGTTGATTGTTCACCCTGTAGCGCCGGCCATGCAGCCACAGGAGCCGCAAAACCCAAAGGGGGGGTTTTCCTACCAGGGTCCGCCCTATAGTCAGCCCCAATTTGTCTACGATAATGGCTCTTGGCAACAGAGGGGCGGGTTCAGAGGCGGGTTCAGAGGCGGGTTCAGAGGTGGGGTCAGAGGTCGAGGTGGCTTTGGAATGACTCCTGGATTGGACTTAAACCAGAAGGTGTGTTTCATTTGCGGACAGCCAGATCACTGGTTCAAGCAGTGCCCACATAAAGCCCCACCAGGAAGGGGGCGGGCTAAAGGGGGACAGAGAGGATACGAAAGGGGGAACGGATCAGAGAGACCATGTATCCAGACACCCCAGGAGGCTGTCCCATTGCCGCAACAACCGAACCAGGGTCACATTGCCCCTAATGCTATGGCAGCCCCCTATGGCCAGTTTGTCCTGTATGAGGGGGAGTACTACGGAGAATGAAGACGCCCAGGGAACTCTGGATGTGTGGGCCTGGCGGATCCATACATTAATATGACTGTTAAAGACTCAAAGCTATCATTCCTTGTTGACTCAGGGGCAAGATATTCCACCATCAATTCTCCCGTCTTCAAGGCGTCCCTTTCATCTACAACAGTCTCAGTCATAGGGTTTTCGGGAAAAATAGAAAAAATACCGCTTTCCACGCTGTTATCCACCAAGATAGCAGGACAGACATCTTGCACCTAAAAGCCCGGCTAACCTCATGGGCAGGGATATTCTGATCAAAGCGAATGCCTCCATCCTCTGTTCCCCGGATGGACTGATAATATCATTCCCAAATGGCACGACCTTCAATTGTTCATCATCTACCATAAAATCAGGTCCTCAGATGATGTTGGCCCAGTCCACTGAGCCAGAAGCAACCCAACATGCCACTATATTCTGGGGACTGTTGGACCGACCGCGGGACAACACACCTGGACTATATTCCATTTTTCAACAATGGAAGCCATGGATTAACCTCCTCAGGCCTTATGGCCCCCCTCCAGAACCCCCCCACCTGACGCTGAATTATGATAGAGGAGACGACCAAAGTTATGAGTATGAGTATGACAAGGAGGTGTCTATGGCCGTTTGGGATGTTACCACGACAAATCTCTTTGTGGGGCAGGCGGGTGTGGCTGCGTCGGTTGAGCTCTCTGATGAACAACTGTATTGGTACCGTTTGTCTGCTGAATCCACACCACACATTTCATTAGCTATCAGGAAGGGTTATGAAGCTAAAGAACTTGGTCCCATGGTAAAGACGCTGCTAGAAGTCGAAGATTGGGAACCTACGCAGATCGCAGCACTGACATACTCTCCCTCACACAGAGCTTATCGTCTTAAAATCTACACACAAGAATGCATCCACATGGAGAGACACGAAGTAGATAGACATCATGGTAGGGAAAAGACTGACCATGCATATACAGTTGACATGTTGCGTGATCTCCCGTCTGACCTGTGGGCGTCGCACTCTCATGATGTAGGTTTTTGCTTAAAAGCCACACCAGTAACATTTGAGGTGAGCAGCTCTGTGCTTGTGAACCGGTCACAATACCCGATCAAGCCACAGGCAAAAGGGGGTGTGGACAAGGCAGTTGAGGGACTGAAGAGAGCAGGGGTGTTAGAACCCTCACAAAGCGTTTGGAATACTCCCATACTTCCTGTATCAAAATCTAGCGGGGAGTACAGAATGGCTCATGATTTGAGAACCATTAATGCTATTACGACTACAGCTCTGATACCAGTTCCTAACCCCTACACGGCTATCTGTAATATCTCACCTGAACATAGATGGTTCACCTGTATTGACCTAGCCAACGCTTTCTTCTGCATACCTCTCGCAGAGAGTATGAGACCTATTTTTTCTTTTACAATAGGAGGGGAGAAACTACAATACACAAGACTACCACAAGGCTTCAGTTTGTCTCCAGGAATATTTAACAAAGTACTCAGGGAACAGCTAGAGGGCGTTACATTGCCAGTAGGGGTAGTATTAATACAGTATGTAGACGACCTTCTCATCGCAGCACCTTCTGCAGCCTCTTGTTTGGAGGCCACCAGAAACCTACTGGTGCGGCTCCACACAGCAGGGTTCAAAGTCTCCAAGAAAAAGCTACAATGCACCCGTAAAGAGGTGACATTTTTGGGCAGAGTGATTTCCCCAGCAGGCACGGGCATGTCAGCAGCGCATCAGGAACACATTTTGAACCACCCGAAACCCAAAACAGTCAAAGACATGTTGTCTTTTTTGGGCCTCACAGGCTACAGCAGACACTACATCCCAGAGTATAACCCGAAAACAGCTGAACTCAGAAAACTCATCAATGACAAAGGCATGCGCAATCTCACTGCCACACTAGACTGGACACAAGCTGCAGAAGCTGCGTTCATTTCTCTCAAACAATCCATGTCCCAGGTCACGGCTCTCGCCTCTGCATCCTATGCATTACCATTCTTTCTTGATGCTTCTGAAAATGAAAACACAGTAAATGGGATTCTTTTTCAGAAAAGGGGGGGTTGTAGGACAATATTGATGTATATTAGTGTTACATTGGACAGAGTGGAAAACAGAGAACCTCCCTGCATGAGACACGCGGCAGGTACAGCACGAATCTTAAACAAGATTTCACACATTGTGATGAGCCATCCTTTGACAGTACTGACAACACACAGCATTGTCTCTTTTGTGAACTCAAGTGCATTCACAATGACTTCAACGAGACAAACAAGGCTGGAGAAAACTCTGACAAAGGCACACATCACATAC
Source organism: Harpagifer antarcticus (assembly GCA_902827135.1). Classification (NCBI taxonomy): domain Eukaryota; kingdom Metazoa; phylum Chordata; class Actinopteri; order Perciformes; family Harpagiferidae; genus Harpagifer; species Harpagifer antarcticus. The sequence continues at coordinate 5,912,527 of CADEHL010000900.1, forward strand.
ACACACGAAGGAGTGAACAGCGCAGACACCATAGGTAGCGGAGAGCCCCACAGGTGTGAGGAAAGAATCATCCAAGATGTGAAGCTAAGAATAGATCTCAGAGACGAGCCCATCCCACAGGCAGAAAACCTGTTCACAGACGGCTGTTGTTTTAGACATCCCCAAAACGGCCTCCAAGCGGCCTATGCCGTAGTAAAACAAAAACCTGAGGGACACTTTGAGGAAGTATCAGCGGGGGAAGTAACAGGGAAAGTATCAGCACAGTTGGCAGAAGTAATGGGAGTCATTGCAGCATTAGAGCTATCAAAAGGAAAGGATGTAAACATCTACACTGATTCAGCATATGTCCACGGCGTAATTCACGTGTAAATGCGACAATGGTTGAGAGCAGGATTTGTAACATCCACAAATACCCCCATCAAGCATGAGAAGGAGATCAAAAGGCTTGCAGAAGCAGTAATGTTGCCCAACAAGTTAGCTTTACTTAAGTGTAAAGGTCACAACACAGAAAACAACTACTTGGCTTGGGGTAACAATGCAGCAGACAAAGCAGCTAAAGAGAAGGCAGGATATACTCCATGGTATCAAATGCTTGTCTTAAAATCTGCTGACTTGCTGCCCGCAATAACAGATGAGACGCTTAAAGAAGCCCAAGAAGCGGGGTCTCCTCAAGACAAAAAACTATGGTCAAACAGGGGAGCTACCAATAAAGATGGGATATGGTACTCCCCAGATGGGAGACCGGTTATACCCCCAGAGTGGATAAGATCCATGCTTAAAGAAGCACACGGCCCAACACATTGTGGTAAAACTCAGATGAACAGGCACCTGACCCACTGTTGGCACCCATACCTACCAGACATGATAGCAAATCACCTAGAAGAGTGTGTCATTTGCTTAACCCATAACATCAGAGCCACTGTGAAACCACACCAGGGAAAGTTTCCTTTACCTAAGATGGCAGGAGAAGAAATCATCATTGACTACACTGACATGATTGACAAAGTAAGAGGATTCAGATATTTGTTAGTAGTAGTGGATGGATACACAGGTTGGCCAGAAGCTATCCCTTGCAGAAGAGAAGATGCAGACTCAGTGATCAAATTCCTAGTCACGCATTACATTCCATTACATGGATTTCCTAGGAAAGTGAGGTCAGACAATGGCAGCCATTTCAAGAACCATGACCTACGCACAGTAGAAGAGTCCCTAGGGCTAAGACACAGTTTTGGAGCAGTTTATCATCCACAGTCTCAGGGAAAAGTGGAAAGGATGAACCAGAACCTAAAACAAAAACTCAGCAAAACATGTGAAGAGACAGGCATGAAATGGTTAGACGCATTGCCTCTAGCTCTGATGTCAATCAGGAGCTCAATTAACAAAGGGACAGGTTTCTCTCCATTTGAGCTCACTCATGGTCACCAGTTCCCAGGCCCAGGAGCCCTAAGTGTAGGAAAGGAAGTAGAGGTTCTGAGTTCGAAACCATACTTCCAGCAACTTAAGGGATTAGTGGCAGATTTTTCCACCCAGGTTGCAGAGGCAAAAGGGGGACCCGAGAAACACGAAGCGAACACTGCAGAGTTCGTCTGGCTGAAAGCGATCAGACCCAAGTGGCTGAGACCCAGGTTCTCTGGACCCCATCGGGTGATGCAGAGGACATCTCACGCTGTCCGCTTGGAAGGGAAAGGAGACATCTGGTACCACTGGAATCAGTGCGCAGTGGGCAAACCTCCAGGAAGGATCCAAGACAACATCATCCCGGACGCGGGCCGCACAGAGGAGGAGGAACCAGAGGGCGTCGAAGAACGGCACTGAGGGAACGAGGCAGAGCGGGGTGGATCAACACTTCCAGATGGCGTCTGTCTCCTCCACCGGAGGCTGGCGTGTGAAAGCTGTCATCATCCTCCTCGTGCTGGGCCTGCTGTACCTGTCCAAGGTAGCCCTGCGTGATGAAGCTGTGACCATTCCAACAACAGGTGGCGAGGGCTCTCGCCCCTCGGGGGGAGAAATGAAGGTACTCTTATCTAAGGGCTCAGACCCTGAGGGCAAAATCACACCAACGGGCCATTCAGTGCCTAGCAACAAAGACAGGTTGTTTCCAATCACCACACAAACATTCAGTACGATGAGAGAGAGACAAAGAGAGAGACAAAGAGAGAGACAAAGAGAGAGACTCAGAGAGAGAAGAAGGAGGAATGCCCCTCTCTCTGCTCACGAACCACAGAATGTTTCTTTTAACTGCCCAACTGCAATATGTGACGCACCAAACTGTGTTGTTGCCTACCCTGTGTTCTTTAGCAAGGGTGGCGACTCCGCGGTGTGGAAAGCGTATCCAAGGACGCACTATCAGGAGTTCCGGGTCTCGCCACGGATGGTAAGAATAATACTCAACACCATTGCAAATATGCCCCCAGAACTGTGGTGTAGCACGGCAGAACAGTTAAAATATGAGTTCCAGTGCCCGGCAAGGAAACCAGATTACAAAGCTCCCAATTCGGGGGTCACTGGATGTGCATTTACTGAATCAGAACATAAGACAGATTTTTCTAATTTAGGGGTCGCCGGACACGCCTCTATTACAACATATATTGAACCATATCATGAAACAGGTTTTTCAGAAAATGCCCCAATATCCACTCCACCTAAGCAAACAGGAGAGGACGTAGATTCTTCAAAAAAGGCCTTAATCGCTCCACCTAAACTAACTAAGACCAATTCGGCAATGAGTTTAATGTTAGACTATGCACATGAACGCAATGTTAGCAACTGTTGGCTGTGCCAGAATATGCCAGAATCTGTGCATTCTCCCATGTTTAGCCCAATTCCTTTCACGAAAGCTGACTACGGTTTAGTTAGCTGGAATGACATAGCATCCCGCATTGGAGAGGAGGCCGAGGATTGTTACACTCCTTCGTACCCAATAAACTCTGAGAAACCTCTACAATACAAGGGTCTAATCTCGCTCATTGTTGAGACAGTAAATAAAGATTACCTGCCTGAGGGGTTCAAACAGTTGACGGTCCTAAGACTAATATATATGAAGAAATATATTAACCTAGCTTTCGAATACAGATTCCAATTAGCTCTAGTCCAGACTAATTGCTCGGTTAACGTTACCAGTCCAATATGTACTCCGCAACCACACACTCCATCTTTATTAGTTGAGGCTTTGGTAACAGTAGTGCCCTGGTTTGGCTCCAGAACAGTGGACTCAGTTGAGGTTAAAATACATGACTGTTCGCAGCCATTACCCTTAGGTAAGTCCCCTACCCGGGACTGTTCTGTCTATGTTCCCCCAGTTATAGTACATGAGTGGAAGAATGTGTCCATCTGTTTCCAGAATGAAAGAGGATCTCTTACCTCTCCAGATGTGGGTCACAGCGACTGTAATACCGTAATAAAGGTGCAGTTAACCAGAATGCCCCTCCCGCAGAGAGTTTATTTAGTTTGTGGGGACCGAGCCTATGGCTGTATGCCTTACGACATTTTCTATGGCACCTGTTACCTGGCCTATCTAATCCCTTTAATCCGTAAAGTAAAGACTGATGAGATTGCAGCTATACTTCCCTCTCTACATAGAAACAGTAGGTCAATTACAGAAGGACAGCGGATGGCTAGTCTATTTTTACCATGGTACGGTATTTATGTTTCTCAGCAGGAAATAGTGGCGTTGTCCCAAGTAGTGGAGAATCACTTAAATGCATCTAACACCGCCATGTTAGCCGAACATAAAGAATTGCAGGAGGTTAGGACTGTAGCATTACAGAATCGTATGGCACTGGATCTTCTATTAGCCGCCCAGGGGGGCACATGCAAGGTGATCGGATCTGAGTGTTGTTCTTTCATCTCTGATGCTACACCTGAGGTGATGGATATGGCTCATGATACCGCCAGGGGGATAAAAGAGTTGCATGAAACTCATGGGTTTACCCTTGGGGATTTAACTGGAACCTTTGGATCATGGGGTGCGGGGTTGGTTAAATTTGTAGTAACCGTTTCAATGTTTATCTTAGGTGTGCTAATTGTGATAATCTGCTTGGTCACGGTAGTTAAACTAGCCATACGAAAGATGACCAAAACCGTCATCCAGGCTCCACAGAGACTAGTAGGATATTCCACAGTTAATGACTCCGTGTTGATGTACGATGCCCAGCTTGCAGATCCGTGGAGCTTAATCACGGCCTCTGCGCCATGGGGACCCCCACAAAATTGATAACAAGTTGATTA
>CADEHL010000901.1:0-20629 GCA_902827135.1 Harpagifer antarcticus
GGGCTATAAAGGAACTACAGCACGGTCAATGACTCACGCCACCACCCGCTAAGCTAAAGGAGGCTAATGTTGGGCTATAAAGGAACTACAGCACGGTCACATGACCTCACGCCACCACCGCTAAGCTAAAGGAGGCTAATGTTGGGCTATAAAGGAACTACAGCACGGTCACATGACCTCACGCCACCACCGCTAAGCTAAAGGAGGCTAATGTTGGGCTATAAAGGAACTACAGCACGGTCACATGACCTCACGCCACCACCGCTAAGCTAAAGGAGGCTAATGTGGGCTATAAAGGAAACTACAGCACGGTCACATGACTTCACCTCACCACCGCTAAGCTAAAGGAGGCTAATGTTGGGCTATAAAGGAACTACAGCACGGTCACATGACTTCACGTCACCACCGCTAAGCTAAAGGAGGCTAATGTTGGGCTATAAAGGAACTACAGCACGGTCACATGACCTCACGCCACCACCGCTAAGCTAAAGGAGGCTAATGTTGGGCTATAAAGGAACTACAGCACGGTCACATGACCTCACGCCACCACCGCTAAGCTAAAGGAGGCTAATGTTGGGCTATAAAGGAACTACAGCACGGTCACATGACCTCACGCCACTACCGCTAAGCTAAAGGAGGCTAATGTTGGGCTATAAAGGAACTACAGCACGGTCACATGACCTCACGCCACTACCGCTAAGCTAAAGGAGGCTAATGTTGGGCTATAAAGGAACTACAGCACGGTCACATGACTTCACGTCACCACCGCTAAGCTAAAGGAGGCTAATGTTGGGCTATAGAGGAACTACAGCACGGTCACATGACTTCACGCCACCACCGCTAAGCTAAAGGAGGCTAATGTTGGGCTATAAAGGAACTACAGCACGGTCACATGACCTCACGCCACCACCGCTAAGCTAAAGGAGGCTAATGTTGGGCTATAAAGGAACTACAGCACGGTCACATGACTTCACGTCACCACCGCTAAGCTAAAGGTGGCTAATGTTGGGCTATAGAGGAACTACAGCACGGTCACATGACCTCAATTCACCACCGCTAAGCTAAAGGTGGCTAATGTTGGGCTATAGAGGAACTACAGCACGGTCACATGACCTCACGTCACCACCGCTAAGCTAAAGGCGGCTAATGTTGGGCTATAAAGGAACTACAGCACGGTCACATGACTTCACGCCACCACCGCTAAGCTAAAGGTGGCTAATGTTGGGCTATAAAGGAACTACAGCACGGTCACATGACCTCACGCCACCACCGCTAAGCTAAAGGCGGCTAATGTTGGGCTATAAAGGAACTACAGCACGGTCACATGACTTCACGTCACCACCGCTAAGCTAAAGGCGGCTAATGTTGTGCTATAAAGGAACTACAGCACGGTCACATGACTTCACGTCACCACCGCTAAGCTAAAGGTGGCTAATGTTGGGCTATAAAGGAACTACAGCACGGTCTCATGACTTCACGTCACCACCGCTAAGCTAAAGGAGGCTAATGTTGGGCTATAAAGGAACTACAGCACGGTCACATGACTTCACGTCACCACCGCTAAGCTAAAGGAGGCTAATGTTGGGCTATAAAGGAACTACAGCACGGTCACATGACTTCACCGTCACCACCGCCTAAGCTAAAGGAGGCTAATGTTGGGCTATAAAGGAACTACAGCACGGTCACATGACTTCACGTCACCACCGCTAAGCTAAAGGAGGCTAATGTTGGGCTATAAAGGAACTACAGCACGGTCACATGACTTCACGTCACCACCGCTAAGCTAAAGGAGGCTAATGTTGGGCTATAGAGGAACTACAGCACGGTCACATGACTTCACGTCACCACCGCTAAGCTAAAGGAGGCTAATGTTGGGCTATAAAGGAACTACAGCACGGTCACATGACTTCACGTCACCACCGCTAAGCTAAAGGAGGCTAATGTTGGGCTATAAAGGAACTACAGCACGGTCACATGACTTCACGTCACCACCGCTAAGCTAAAGGAGGCTAATGTTGGGCTATAAAGGAACTACAGCACGGTCACATGACTTCACGTCACCACCGCTAAGCTAAAGGAGGCTAATGCTGGGCTATAAAGGAACTACAGCACGGTCACATGACTTCACGTCACCACCGCTAAGCTAAAGGAGGCTAATGTTGGGCTATAAAGGAACTACAGCACGGTCACATGACTTCACGTCACCACCGCTAAGCTAAAGGAGGCTAATGTTGGGCTATAAAGGAACTACAGCACGGTCACATGACTTCACGTCACCACCGCTAAGCTAAAGGAGGCTAATGCTGGGCTATAAAGGAACTACAGCACGGTCACATGACTTCACGTCACCACCGCCTAAGCTAAAGGAGGCTAATGTTGGGCTATAAAGGAACTACAGCACGGTCACATGACTTCACGTCACCACCGCTAAGCTAAAGGAGGCTAATGTTGAGCTATAAAGGAACTACAGCACGGTCACATGACTTCACGTCACCACCGCTAAGCTAAAGGAGGCTAATGTTGGGCTATAAAGGAACTACAGCACGGTCACATGACTTCACGTCACCACCGCCTAAGCTAAAGGAGGCTAATGTTGGGCTATAGAGGAACTACAGCACGGTCACATGACTTCACGTCACCACTGCTAAGCTAAAGGAGGCTAATGTTGGGCTATAAAGGAACTACAGCACGGTCACATGACTTCACGTCACCACCGCTAAGCTAAAGGAGGCTAATGTTGGGCTATAGAGGAACTACAGCACGGTCACATGACTTCACGTCACCACCGCTAAGCTAAAGGAGGCTAATGTTGGGCTATAAAGGAACTACAGCACGGTCACATGACTTCACGTCACCACTGCTAAGCTAAAGGAGGCTAATGTTGGGCTATAGAGGAACTACAGCACGGTCACATGACTTCACGTCACCACTGCTAAGCTAAAGGAGGCTAATGTTGGGCTATAAAGGAACTACAGCACGGTCACATGACTTCACGTCACCACCTCTAAGCTAAAGGTGGCTAATGTTGGGCTATAGAGGAACTACAACACGGTCACATGACTTCACGTCACTACCGCTAAGCTAAAGGTGGCTAATGTTGGGCTATAACGGAACTACAGCACGGTCACATGACCTCACGTCACCACCTCTAAGCTAAAGGTGGCTAATGTTGGGCTATAAAGGAACTACAACACGGTCACATGACTTCACGTCACCACCTCTAAGCTAAAGGTGGCTAATGTTGGGCTATAAAGGAACTACAACACGGTCACATGACTTCACGTCACCACCGCTAAGCTAAAGGAGGCTAATGTTGAGCTATAAAGGAACTACAGCACGGTCACATGACTTCACGTCACCACCGCTAAGCTAAAGGAGGCTAATGTTGGGCTATAAAGGAACTACAACACGGTCACATGACTTCACGTCACCACCGCTAAGCTAAAGGTGGCTAATGTTGGGCTATAAAGGAACTACAGCACGGTCACATGACTTCACGTCACCACCGCTAAGCTAAAGGAGGCTAATGTTGAGCTATAAAGGAACTACAGCACGGTCACATGACTTCACGTCACCACCGCTAAGCTAAAGGAGGCTAATGTTGGGCTATAAAGGAACTACAACACGGTCACATGACTTCACGTCACCACCGCTAAGCTAAAGGTGGCTAATGTTGGGCTATAAAGGAACTACAGCACGGTCACATGACTTCACGTCTCCACCGCTAAGCTAAAGGTGGCTAATGTTGGGCTATAAAGGAACTACAGCACGGTCACATGACTTCACGTCACCACCGCTAAGCTAAAGGTGGCTAATGTTGGATGTAATGAAGTTTAGTCGTGTCATTATTTATGATCTCCGAGGAACATTCACCCAGCAGTGGATGAAACAGCATCAATTTATGTTTTATTTTCAATGTTTTTCTAGCTATCTGGGTTCAAACGTGAGCTTGAAGCCTCTCCCACAATCAACACTTTCCTCAGATCCTTCTTTAACTGTAGGTTGTGTTGTTGTTGTTGTTGTTGTTGTGTTGAGGTGTTGTTGCTGTGTATATTTAGCAACTTGGAGGCAGTGCAGTTTCACAGTAGAGGTTGTGAATATACGTAAGTGGTGTATTTCTTCTCAGAGTAGCTGCAGAAAGAGAAGATCAAACTAAAAACACAGAAACTGCTCCAGGAAACTTGGCAGGGAGGACGGAAGCTTTACAACACTCACACACCACCACACACACACACACACACACACACACACACACACACACACACACACACACACTCACACACACACACACACACATACTGCAACGTGGCAGCAGAGTTTCAGAGTTTGGTGGTTTTGCCGTTTGTGTGAGTTGACGGATAGTTCAGCTTCTCGTCTGGATCTGTTTCTCTTCCCCACAGTTTACGTCACCTCAGATCAACTCATCCTGCACACACACACACACACACACACACACACACACACACACACACACACACACACACACACACACACACATACACACACACACAGGCTTATGTTTCGAACACAGAAACACATGTTCATAACAACACGACACACTTCTTCACAGAGGATTGAGTTCCACCTGAGCATCTGGAAGCATCTGGAAGCAGCGAATAGCATCTGAGTGTTTTAGAGTCCTCATTACAGAACCAGTATTCGCTGGCCGGGTCATTAACCTACAGGACGCTCAGTCAACAATGTTGATATATGAACCACACATCTGCAGAAGTGAAGCATCTGTCTCTGTCCTCCGGTCCAGCGTGACTGTGTCTCTGTCCTCTGGTCCAGCGTGACTGTGTCTCTGTCCTCCGGTCCAGCGTGACTGTGTCTCTGTCCTCTGGTCCAGCGTGACTCTGTCTCTGTCCTCCGGTCCAGCGTGACTGTGTCTCTGTCCTCCGGTCCAGCGTGACTGTGTCTCTGTCCTCTGGTCCAGCGTGACTCTGTCTCTGTCCTCCGGTCCAGCGTGACTGTGTCTCTGTCCTCCGGTCCAGCGTGACTGTGTCTCTGTCCTCCGGTCCAGCGTGACTGTGTCTCTGTCCTCCGGTCCAGCGTGACTCTGCCGGTTTGAGACCGATCAACAGGAAACAACGGGAAGGTTTTGATCAGTGAGGACGCTTAGAGCCAGGGTCGCTCAGACACTGATCATCGTTAAGCCTATCCACAAACAAAGGGACGTCCCCTCCGGTTTGTGGACGCAACCTCACCATCTTGGTTTTTGGTCGTCTCCATGACTTCCTGTTTCTTCACTGCTTGATCTGTTTCTTCCCCCTGTTGAGATACTGTCCTCATGAAGGTCTTTGAGGACAGGCAGAGTGATGTTGGTCTTTGTGTCCCTGCAGGTCCTCTGTTAGGCTCTCTGAACCTCACACAGGACGTTTGGACCGGATCCAGATCCGCTCGACACCGGCGCTACATCGAAGAGGCCGAAGACTTCAACATCGAGGTAAATAAAGAGTTCAACATCGAGGTAAATAAAGAGTTCAACATCGAGGTAAATAAAGAGTTCAACATCGAGGTAAATAAAGAGTTCAACATCGAGGTAAATAAAGAGTTCAACATCGAGGTTACTGAAGAGTTTTAGGAAGCGGTTGATGAACTGTTTTAGGAAGCGGTTGATGAACAGTTTTAGGAAGCGGTTGATGAACTGTTTTAGGAAGTGGTTGATGAACTGTTTTAGGAAGCGGTTGATGAACTGTTTTAGGAAGCGGTTGATTAACAGTTTTAGGAAGCGGTTGATGAATAGTTTTAGCAAGTGGTTGATGAACAGTTTTAGGAAGCGGTTGATGAACTGTTTTAGGAAGCGGTTGATGAACAGTTTTAGGAAGCGGTTGATGAACTGTTTTAGGAAGTGGTTGATGAACTGTTTTAGGAAGCGGTTGATGAACTGTTTTAGGAAGCGGTTGATGAACTGTTTTAGGAAGCGGTTGATGAACTGTTTTAGGAAGCGGTTGATGAACTGTTTTAGGAAGCGGTTGATGAACTGTTTAAGGAAGCGGTTGATGAACTGTTTTAGGAAGCGGTTGATGAACAGTTTTAGGAAGCGGTTGATTAACAGTTTTAGGAAGCGGTTGATGAACTGTTTTAGGAAGCGGTTGATGAACTGTTTTAGGAAGCGGTTGATGAACTGTTTTAGGAAGCGGTTGATGAACTGTTTTAGGAAGCGGTTGATGAACTGTTTTAGGAAGCGGTTGATGAACTGTTTTAGGAAGCGGTTGATGAACTGTTTTAGGAAGCGGTTGATGAACTGTTTTAGGAAGCGGTTGATTAACAGTTTTAGGAAGCGGTTGATGAACTGTTTTAGGAAGCGGTTGATGAACTGTTTTAGGAAGCGGTTGATGAACTGTTTTAGTAAGCGGTTGATGAACTGTTTTAGGAAGCGGTTGATGAACTGTTTTAGGAAGCGGTTGATGAACAGTTTTAGGAAGCGGTTGATTAACAGTTTTAGGAAGCGGTTGATGAACTGTTTTAGGAAGCGGTTGATGAACTGTTTTAGGAAGCGGTTGATGAACTGTTTTAGGAAGCGGTTGATGAACTGTTTTAGGAAGCGGTTGATGAACTGTTTTAGGAAGCGGTTGATTAACAGTTTTAGGAAGCGGTTGATGAACTGTTTTAGGAAGCGGTTGATGAACTGTTTTAGGAAGCGGTTGATGAACTGTTTTAGGAAGTGGTTGATGAACTGTTTTAGGAAGCGGTTGATGAACTGTTTTAGGAAGCGATTGATTAACTGTTTTAGGAAGCGGTTGATTAACAGTTTTAGGAAGCGGTTGATGAACTGTTTTAGGAAGCGGTTGATGAACTGTTTTAGGAAGCGGTTGATGAACTGTTTTAGGAAGCGGTTGATTAACAGTTTTAGGAAGCGATTGATTAACTGTTTTAGGAAGCGGTTGATGAACTGTTTTAGGAAGTGGTTGATGAACTGTTTTAGGAAGCGGTTGATGAACTGTTTTAGGAAGCGGTTGATGAACTGTTTTAGGAAGCGGTTGATGAACTGTTTTAGGAAGCGGTTGATTAACTGTTTTAGGAAGCGGTTGATGAACTGTTTTAGGAAGCGGTTGATGAACTGTTTTAGGAAGCGGTTGATGAACTGTTTTAGGAAGCGGTTGATGAACTGTTTTAGGAAGCGGTTGATGAACTGTTTTAGGAAGCGGTTGATTAACTGTTTTAGGAAGCGGTTGATTAACAGTTTTAGGAAGCGGTTGATGAACAGTTTTAGGAAGCGGTTGATGAACTGTTTTAGGAAGCGGTTGATGAACTGTTTTAGGAAGCGGTTGATGAACTGTTTTAGGAAGCGGTTGATGAATTGTTTTAGGAAGCGGTTGATGAATTGTTTTAGGAAGCGGTTGATGAACTGTTTTAGGAAGCGGTTGATGAACTGTTTTAGGAAGCGGTTGATGAACTGTTTTAGGAAGCGGTTGATGAACTGTTTTAGGAAGCGGTTGATGAACAGTTTTAGGAAGCGGTTGATGAACTGTTTTAGGAAGCGGTTGATGAACTGTTTTAGGAAGCGGTTGATGAACTGTTTTAGGAAGCGGTTGATGAACTGTTTTAGGAAGCGGTTGATGAAACTGTTTTAGGAAGCGGTTGATGAACAGTTTTAGGAAGCGGTTGATGAACTGTTTTAGGAAGCGGTTGATGAACTGTTTTAGGAAGCGGTTGATGAACAGTTTTAGGAAGCGGTTGATGAACTGTTTTAGGAAGCGGTTGATGAACTGTTTTAGGAAGCGGTTGATGTTGAATGAACTGATTGACTTCTTCTGTTTCCTCCTGCAGGTGTTGTTAGCAGTGGATTACTCCGTTCTTCTCTTCCATGGTCGAGACCACATTCAGAAATATCTCCTGACTCTCATGAACATAGTGAGTGGAAACATGCTCTGATTCTTAATTCTGTGGTGAAAGTGATAACGTCGCCTCATCAGTCAGGAGGAAGTAACCTCCATCGCCACGTCCACAGAACTCACAGATGTTCCTCTTCAGTTCTGTGGGCTCGTCTGATTCACAGTTCATTCAACTTGTTCTCTTAAGAACCTGGTTAAGAACCTGGTCCACCGCTCAGGGCCCTGTAGCAGAGAGGAGCGTCACAGATGATATGGATTAGTACGTTCAGTTAATAAAAGTTCAATTACACGTTTTGATCGCAGTGCAACGACTCTCCCGTTCTCGTGCTGGCCGAGCTGATCGTTTGGGCTTCAGTTAAAACCGTTTTTGGGCTGAGAGCCACGAAAAGCTGGTCTGCAATGTGGCTCCGAACCGGCCCTGGAACCAGATGGTATACGTCTCAGTACGTGAGAGGAAACAGCTGGTGGACTTGACAGGGGACTAACTAACATATCTTTATTATTTTAAACTAAGTTATTTTAAACTAAGTTAAACCTGTGTACCCACAATAACACAGATCAAGGTTCATAGAGATTCAGGTCCTGATCTCTGATTCCAGAACAGAGAAGGAGCTTGAACTGGAGTGTAAAGAAAGCACTGACTGAGAGTTTGATCACAGGTCTTTTATTTACAAGTTGGTCCAGGTCTAACTAAACTAACCACTGTGGATCTAAAGACAGATTCCTCTCCTCAGACATCCAGAAACACTTCTCTGTAAAGTCTTCAGAGAGAGTGAGCCCCATGCAGGTCTGCAGTCTGTGCTGAGGACAGTGTGTGGGCCTCGTCCCCGAGGGGAGGGGGGGGGGGGGGTGTAAAGCTCTGACAGAATCCAGATGCTCCCAGGTCAGATCGCTGTGTTTCTAAAGCTCTGCAGGACGCAGGAGGACATCAGAGAAAACATCTGGACGTTTAACTAATGCGTCATGAAATCCAAAGTCCAGCTGCACAGAGCCTCAGAACCTCAGAGACTAAGGATCAGCAACACCCAGAGACACAGACGAGCCTCAGAACCTCAGAGACTAAGGATCAGCAACACCCAGAGACACAGACGAGCCTCAGAACCTCAGAGACTAAGGATCAGCAACACCCAGAGACACAGACGAGCCTCAGAGCCTCAGAGACTAAGGATCAGCAACACCCAGAGACACAGACGAGCCTCAGAACCTCAGAGACTAAGGATCAGCAACACCCAGAGACACAGACGAGCCTCAGAACCTCAGAGACTAAGGATCAGCAACACCCAGAGACACAGACGAGCCTCAGAACCTCAGAGACTAAGGATCAGCAACACCCAGAGACACAGACGAGCCTCAGAACCTCAGAGACTAAGGATCAGCAACACCCAGAGACACAGACGAGCCTCAGAACCTCAGAGACTAAGGATCAGCAACATCCAGAGACACAGACGAGCCTCAGAACCTCAGAGACTAAGGATCAGCAACACCCAGAGACACAGACGAGCCTCAGAACCTCAGAGACAAAGGATCAGCAACATCCAGAGACACAGACGAGCCTCAGAACCTCAGAGACTAAGGATCAGCAACACCCAGAGACACAGACGAGCCTCAGAACCTCAGAGACTAAGGATCAGCAACACCCAGAGACACAGACGAGCCTCAGAACCTCAGAGACAAAGGATCAGCAACATCCAGAGACACAGACGAGCCTCAGAACCTCAGAGACTAAGGATCAGCAACACCCAGAGACACAGACGAGCCTCAGAACCTCAGAGACTAAGGATCAGCAACACCCAGAGACACAGACGAGCCTCAGAACCTCAGAGACTAAGGATCAGCAACACCCAGAGACACAGGACGAGCCTCAGAACCTCAGAGACTAAGGATCAGCAACACCCAGAGACACAGACGAGCCTCAGAACCTCAGAGACTAAGGATCAGCAACACCAGAGACACAGACGAGCCTCAGAGCCTCAGAGACTAAGGATCAGCAACACCCAGAGACACAGACGAGCCTCAGAGCCTCAGAGACTAAGGATCAGCAACACCCAGAGACACAGACGAGCCTCAGAACCTCAGAGACTAAGGATCAGCAACACCCAGAGACACAGACGAGCCTCAGAACCTCAGAGACTAAGGATCAGCAACACCCAGAGACACAGACGAGCCTCAGAGCCTCAGAGACTAAGGATCAGCAACACCCAGAGACACAGACGAGCCTCAGAACCTCAGAGACTAAGGATCAGCAACACCCAGAGACACAGACGAGCCTCAGAACCTCAGAGACTAAGGATCAGCAACACCCAGAGACACAGACGAGCCTCAGAACCTCAGAGACTAAGGATCAGCAACACCCAGAGACACAGACGAGCCTCAGAACCTCAGAGACTAAGGATCAGCAACACCCAGAGACACAGACGAGCCTCAGAACCTCAGAGACTAAGGATCAGCCAAGCAACTGGAGGTCATTTCAGTCTGACTAACTCCTGTCTGTGGAGATCACACAAAGCGTCGTTATTTAATGAACGGGGAGAGACAGATGTTTCGTTCTATGGGTTCTAACCAACCCATAAAAACTGTAATCTGATCCAAAGTCCGGCTGAACTTCTTCCGTGAGACGCGTCTCAGCTGGACCCAAAGTGGATTTATTACCTCTCTATGATGTGGGGGGGGGGTGGCGGGGGTCCAGGCTGCTGAGGGTCAAAGGTCACCCAGCAGGGGATCAATGTTGAGTTAGAACCAGAAACCTGATTCTGTCTGTTCTCTGAGCCGAAGACCTCACCATGACAACAGGAACCCCCCGCCACAATAAGGTGTAGACTGTAGTACTCTTTAGTGTCCCCCGGTCTCCAGCTGTGTGCGTCACTCTTTAGTGTCCCCTGGTCTCCAGCTGTGTGCGTCACTCTTTAGTGTCCCCTGGTCTCTCCAGCTGTGTGCGTCACTCTTTAGTGTCCCCTGGTCTCTCCAGCTGTGTTCGTCACTCTTTAGTGTCCCCTGGTCTCCAGCTGTGTGCGTCACTCTTTAGTGTCCCCTGGTCTCTCCAGCTGTGTGCGTCACTCTTTAGTGTCCCCTGGTCTCTCCAGCTGTGTGCGTCACTCTTTAGTGTCCCCTGGTCTCTCCAGCTGTGTTCGTCACTCTTTAGTGTCCCCCGGTCTCTCCAGCTGTGTGCATCACTCTTTAGTGTCCCCCGGTCTCCCAGCTGTGTGCGTCACTCTTTAGTGTCCCCCGGTCTTCCAGCTGTGTGCGTCACTCTTTGGTGTCCCCCGGTCTCCCAGCTGTGTGCGTCACTCTTTAGTGTCCCCTGGTCTTCCAGCTGTGTGCGTCACTCTTTAGTGTCCCCTGGTCTCCCAGCTGTGTGCGTCACTCTTTAGTGTCCCCTGGTCTCTTCAGCTGTGTGCGTCACTCTTTAGTGTCCCCTGGTCTCTCCAGCTGTGTGCGTCACTCTTTAGTGTCCCCTGGTCTCTCCAGCTGTGTGCGTCACTCTTTAGTGTCCCCTGGTCTCCCAGCTCTGTGCGTCACTCTTTAGTGTCCCCTGGTCTCTCCAGCTGTGTGCGTCACTCTTTAGTGTCCCCTGGTCTCCCAGCTCTGTGCGTCACTCTTTAGTGTCCCCCGGTCTCCCAGCTGTGTGCGTCACTCTTTAGTGTCCCCTGGTCTCTTCAGCTGTGTGCGTCACTCTTTAGTGTCCCCTGGTCTCTCCAGCTGTGTGCGTCACTCTTTAGTGTCCCCTGGTCTCCCAGCTCTGTGCGTCACTCTTTAGTGTCCCCTGGTCTCTCCAGCTGTGTGCGTCACTCTTTAGTGTCCCCTGGTCTCCCAGCTCTGTGCGTCACTCTTTAGTGTCCCCCGGTCTCCCAGCTGTGTGCGTCACTCTTTAGTGTCCCCTGGTCTCTCCAGCTGTGTGCGTCACTCTTTAGTGTCCCCTGGTCTCTCCAGCTGTGTGCGTCACTCTTTAGTGTCCCCTGGTCTCCCAGCTCTGTGCGTCACTCTTTAGTGTCCCCCGGTCTCCCAGCTCTGTGCGTCACTCTTTAGTGTCCCCCGGTCTCCCAGCTGTGTGTGTCACCCTTTAGTGTCCCCTGGTCTCTCCAGCTGTGTGCGTCACTCTTTAGTGTCCCCCGGTCTCCAGCTGTGTGCGTCACTCTTTAGTGTCCCCCGGTCTCCCAGCTGTGTGCGTCACTCTTTGGTGTCCCCTGGTCTCTCCAGCTGTGTGCGTCACTCTTTAGTGTCCCCCGGTCTCCCAGCTGTGCGCGTCACTCTTTAGTGTCCCCTGGTCTCCCAGCTCTGTGCGTCACTCTTTAGTGTCCCCTGGTCTCTCCAGCTGTGTGCGTCACTCTTTAGTGTCCCCTGGTCTCTCCAGCTGTGTGCGTCACTCTTTAGTGTCCCCTGGTCTCCCAGCTCTGTGCGTCACTCTTTAGTGTCCCCCGGTCTCCCAGCTGTGTGCGTCACTCTTTAGTGTCCCCTGGTCTCTCCAGCTGTGTGCGTCACTCTTTAGTGTCCCCTGGTCTCTCCAGCTGTGTGCGTCACTCTTTAGTGTCCCCTGGTCTCCCAGCTCTGTGCGTCACTCTTTAGTGTCCCCTGGTCTCTCCAGCTGTGTGCGTCACTCTTTAGTGTCCCCTGGTCTCTCCAGCTGTGTGCGTCACTCTTTAGTGTCCCCTGGTCTCTCCAGCTGTGTGCGTCACTCTTTAGTGTCCCCTGGTCTCCCAGCTCTGTGCGTCACTCTTTAGTGTCCCCCGGTCTCCCAGCTCTGTGCGTCACTCTTTAGTGTCCCCCGGTCTCCCAGCTGTGTGCGTCACTCTTTAGTGTCCCCTGGTCTCTCCAGCTGTGTGCGTCACTCTTTAGTGTCCCCCGGTCTCCAGCTGTGTGCGTCACTCTTTAGTGTCCCCTGGTCTCTCCAGCTGTGTGCGTCACTCTTTAGTGTCCCCTGGTCTCTCCAGCTGTGTCCATCACTCTTTAGTGTCCCCTGGTCTCTCCAGCTGTGTGCATCACTCTTTAGTGTCCCCTGGTCTCTCCAGCTGTGTGCGTCACTCTTTAGTGTCCCCCGGTCTCCAGCTGTGTGCGTCACTCTTTAGTGTCCCCTGGTCTCTCCAGCTGTGTGCATCACTCTTTAGTGTCCCCTGGTCTCTCCAGCTGTGTGCGTCACTCTTTAGTGTCCCCCGGTCTCCAGCTGTGTGCATCACTCTTTAGTGTCCCCTGGTCTCTCCAGCTGTGTGCATCACTCTTTAGTGTCCCCTGGTCTCTCCAGCTGTGTGCGTCACTCTTTAGTGTCCCCCGGTCTCCAGCTGTGTGCGTCACTCTTTAGTGTCCCCTGGTCTCTCCAGCTGTGTGCGTCACTCTTTAGTGTCCCCTGGTCTCTCCAGCTGTGTTCGTCACTCTTTAGTGTCCCCTGGTCTCTCCAGCTGTGTTCGTCACTCTTTAGTTTCCCCTGGTCTCTCCAGCTGTGTGCATCACTCTTTAGTGTCCCCTGGTCTCTCCAGCTGTGTGCGTCACTCTTTAGTGTCCCCTGGTCTCTCCAGCTGTGTTCGTCACTCTTTAGTGTCCGCTGGTCTCTCCAGCTGTGTGCATCACTCTTTAGTGTCCCCTGGTCTCTCCAGCTGTGTGCGTCACTCTTTAGTGTCCCCTGGTCTCTCCAGCTGTGTGCGTCACTCTTTAGTGTCCCCTGGTCTCTCCAGCTGTGTGCGTCACTCTTTAGTGTCCCCTGGTCTCCCAGCTCGGTGCGTCACTCTTTAGTGTCCCCTGGTCTCTCCAGCTGTGTGCGTCACTCTTTAGTGTCCCCTGGTCTCTCCAGCTGTGTGCGTCACTCTTTAGTGTCCCCTGGTCTCTCCAGCTGTGTGCGTCACTCTTTAGTGTCCCCTGGTCTCCCAGCTCTGTGCGTCACTCTTTAGTGTCCCCCGGTCTCCCAGCTCTGTGCGTCACTCTTTAGTGTCCCCCGGTCTCCCAGCTGTGTGCGTCACTCTTTAGTGTCCCCTGGTCTCTCCAGCTGTGTGCGTCACTCTTTAGTGTCCCCCGGTCTCCAGCTGTGTGCGTCACTCTTTAGTGTCCCCTGGTCTCTCCAGCTGTGTGCGTCACTCTTTAGTGTCCCCTGGTCTCTCCAGCTGTGTCCATCACTCTTTAGTGTCCCCTGGTCTCTCCAGCTGTGTGCATCACTCTTTAGTGTCCCCTGGTCTCTCCAGCTGTGTGCGTCACTCTTTAGTGTCCCCCGGTCTCCAGCTGTGTGCGTCACTCTTTAGTGTCCCCTGGTCTCTCCAGCTGTGTGCATCACTCTTTAGTGTCCCCTGGTCTCTCCAGCTGTGTGCGTCACTCTTTAGTGTCCCCCGGTCTCCAGCTGTGTGCATCACTCTTTAGTGTCCCCTGGTCTCTCCAGCTGTGTGCATCACTCTTTAGTGTCCCCTGGTCTCTCCAGCTGTGTGCGTCACTCTTTAGTGTCCCCCGGTCTCCAGCTGTGTGCGTCACTCTTTAGTGTCCCCTGGTCTCTCCAGCTGTGTGCGTCACTCTTTAGTGTCCCCTGGTCTCTCCAGCTGTGTTCGTCACTCTTTAGTGTCCCCTGGTCTCTCCAGCTGTGTTCGTCACTCTTTAGTGTCCCCTGGTCTCTCCAGCTGTGTGCATCACTCTTTAGTGTCCCCTGGTCTCTCCAGCTGTGTTCGTCACTCTTAGTGTCCCCTGGTCTCTCCAGCTGTGTTCGTCACTCTTTAGTGTCCCCTGGTCTCTCCAGCTGTGTGCATCACTCTTTAGTGTCCCCTGGTCTCTCCAGCTGTGTGCGTCACTCTTTAGTGTCCCCTGGTCTCTCCAGCTGTGTTCGTCACTCTTTAGTGTCCCCTGGTCTCTCCAGCTGTGTGCATCACTCTTTAGTGTCCCCTGGTCTCTCCAGCTGTGTGCGTCACTCTTTAGTGTCCCCTGGTCTCTCCAGCTGTGTGCATCACTCTTTAGTGTCCCCTGGTCTCTCCAGCTGTGTTCGTCACTCTTTAGTGTCCCCTGGTCTCTCCAGCTGTGTGCATCACTCTTTAGTGTCCCCTGGTCTCTCCAGCTGTGTGCGTCACTCTTTAGTGTCCCCTGGTCTCTCCAGCTGTGTGCATCACTCTTTAGTGTCCCCTGGTCTCCAGCTGTGTGCGCTTTTAATAAACGCTGCCATGTCTCCTGAAGTTGCTGAATGTCTCCTAAATGCTGTATGTGTTGTTGCTGAAGATGTTTCATGAGTACAGGAACATTTGTGTTTTCAGAGTAGATGTTCAGATGGAGTAATGTTTCCCCCCCCCCCCCCTCTGTGATTCAGGTTAATGAGATCTATCAGGATCACTCTCTGGGCGCCAACATCAACATAGTGCTGGTCCGGATCGTCATGCTGTCTCCATCCAAGGTACGAACTCTGCTGTAAGAGACTCAGCAGGTCCCTGTGTGGCTCAGCGGGTCCCTGTGTGGCTCAGCAGGTCCCTGTGTGGCTCAGCAGGTCCCTGTGTGACTCAGCAGGTCCCTGTGTGACTCAGGAGATCCCTCTGTGACCCAGGAGGTCTCTCTGTGACTCAGCATTGTCCCTGTGTGACTCAGCAGGTCCCTGTGTCACTCAGCGGGTCCCTGTGTGACTCAGCAGGTCCCTGTGTGGCTCAGCAGGTCCCTGTGTGACTCAGCAGGTCCCTGTGTGACTCAGGAGATCCCTGTGTGACTCAGGAGATCCCTCTGTGACTCAGGAGGTCCCTGTGTGACTCAGGAGGTCCCTGTGTGACTCAGCAGGTCCCTGTGTGACTCAGGAGATCCCTCTGTGACTCAGGAGGTCCCTGTGTGACTCAGGAGATCCCTCTGTGACTCAGGAGGTCCCTGTGTGACTCAGGAGATCCCTCTGTGACTCAGGAGGTCCCTGTGTGACTCAGGAGGTCCCTGTGTGGCTCAGCAGGTCCCTGTGTGACTCAGGAGGTCCCTGTGTGACTCAGGAGGTCCCTGTGTGACTCAGCAGGTCCCTGTGTGACTCAGCAGGTCCCTGTGGTACAGAGAGGAACCAGCACTACCCAGAGGTTCCTTTACCCAGACCCTCAGGGGTGGAGCTTCCAGATGTTCTCCAAAAGTGTAGCATGTCAGCTAGTTCACTAAAGGTGCTGAGAGGCTGTGGCTCAGTGGGATAGTGCGTTGATCTTGGGATCAGGGGAGCACTGGTTCAATTCCGCTGCAGTCAGCATGTCGTTGTGTCCCTGGAGACAATACAGCTTTATTTATAAAGCACTTCAAAAGCTCCAGACCAAAGTGCTGTACAGTCAAGATCCCACAGCTCCGCTCTCACCGTGAGACAAGTCAGACAAGAGCAGACCAAAGCCACAATCTCCAAGGTGCTGTCCTCCAGCCCCAGTGCTGCTGTGGGGATTGTCCCCAGTGCTGATGTGGGGATTGTCCCCAGTGCTGCTGTGGGGATTGTCCCCAGTGCTGATGTGGGGATTGTCCCCAGTTGCTGCTGTGGGGATTGTCCCCAGTGCTGCTGTGGGGATTGTCCCCAGTGCTGCTGTGGGGATTGTCCCCAGTGCTGATGTGGGGATTGTCCCCAGTTGCTGCTGTGGGGATTGTCCCCAGTGCTGCTGTGGGGATTGTCCCCAGTGCTGATGTGGGGATTGTCCCCAGTGCTACTGTGGGGATTGTCCCCAGTGCTGCTGTGGGGATTGTCCCCAGTGCTGATGTGGGGATTGTCCCCAGTGCAGTCGCAAAACAGCTGTGTGATTACTTAAAAAACAATGATTTATTTGAAGATGTTCAGTCTGGCTTTAGAACACATCATAGCACAGAGACAGCTCTGGTTAAAGTCACAAATGACATTCTAATAGCCTCTGACAAGGGACTTGTCTCTATTCTTGTTCTGCTCGATCTCAGTGCTGCATTTGATTCTATCGATCATGATATCTTATTGCAAAGACTAGAGCACTTAGTTGGCATACAGGGAACTGCCTTAGGCTGGTTTAGGTCCTATCTATCTGAACGCTCTCAGTTTGTACGTGTTAATGATGAATCTTCCACGCAAACCAAAGTTAGCCACGGAGTGCCACAGGGCTCAGTGCTCGGACCTATTTTGTTCACATTATATATGCTTCCGTTAGGCAATAAGGAATCATTCTGTAAACTTTCAATGTTATGCGGATGATACTCAACTATATTTATCAATCAAGCCTGATGAAATTAATCATCTAAATAAAATTCAAGACTGCCTCAAGGACTTAAAAACGTGGATGACCTTAAACTTTTTGATGTTAAACACGACCAAAACTGAAGTTATTGTACTTGGCCCGAAGAATCTACGAAACAAATGATCTAAAGATATACTAACTATGGATGGCATTAATTTGGCCTCCAGTGAGACTGTAAGGAATCTTGGTGTTATATTTGATCAGGATTTATCCTTTAACGCCCACATAAAATCAATTTCAAGGACCGCCTACTTCCATCTACGTAACATTGCAAAGATCAGGCATATCCTTCCTCAAAACGATGCAGAGAAACTAGTCCATGCATTTGTTACTTCAAGGCTGGATTATTGTAACTCTTTATTATCAGGGTGTACCAAGAAGTCAGTCAAGTGGCTTCAGCTGATTCAAAATGCTGCAGCTCGTGTCCTAACCAGAGTTAGGAAAAGGGACCACATGACTCCTGTTCTGGCTGCCTTACACTGGCTCCCTATAGAACACAGGATAGAATTTAAAGTTCTACTTCTCGCCTACAAAGCCCTTAATGGGCAGGCGCCATCTTACCTTAAAGTACTCATTATACCCTACTGGCCTACTAGGGCATTGCGTTCCAAGAATGCAGGGTTGTTGGTTGTTCCTAGAGTCTCTGAAAGTACAATGGGAGCCAGAGCCTTTTCTTATCAAGCTCCACATTTGTGGAATCAGCTTCCAGTTTGTGTTCGGGCGGCAGACACCCTATCCGTTTTTAAGAGTGCGCTTAACACCTTCCTTTTTGATAAAGCTTATAGTTAGGGCTGATTAGATTCAGCCCCTAGTTTTGCTGATATAGGCTTAGTTTGTCGGGGGACATCTTACTTCTTCCTTGTCTCTGTCTGTACCTGTGTACTCTCATGTTCCGATTAACCCAGCTTCCCCAAATCTCTTTCTCTCTGGTGTCTATATACGCTGGGATCCGGAGTCATGGATGATCCTGCGGTCCTGTGTCCTGCATCGCGAGCCCTGGATCTTGAGTCGTGGCTGTGGTCCTGGATCATAGGTCCTGGATCTTGAGTCGTGGCTGTGGTCCTGGATCATAGGCCCTGGATCTTGAGTCGTGGCTGTGGTCCTGGATCAGAGGTCCTGGATCTTGAGTCGTGGCTGTGGTCCTGGATCATAGGCCCTGGATCTTGAGTCGTGGCTGTGGTCCTGGATCATAGGTCCTGGATCTTGAGTCGTGGCTGTGGTCCTGGATCATAGGTCCTGGATCTTGAGTCGTGGCTGTGGTCCTGGATCATAGGTCCTGGATCTTGAGTCGTGGCTGTGGTCCTGGATCATAGGTCCTGGATCTTGAGTCGTGGCTGTGGTCCTGGATCATAGGTCCTGGATCTTGAGTCGTGGCTGTGGTCCTGGATCATAGGTCCTGGATGGATATCCTCGTGGATTCATCTTCCTATTATACACACATGCATTTCCAAACATCTGGACTACCTATGTTGCAAATGTATTATCTTTTCAATTTACACACGGCATCTATTGCACGTCTGTCCGTCCTGGGAGAGGGATCCCTCCTCTGCTGCTCTCCCTGAGGGTTCTCCATGTTCCCTTTAAACTGTGGGGTTTCTCTGGAAGTGTTTCCTTGTACGATGTGAGGGTCTAAGGACAGAGGGTCTAAGGACAGAGGGTCTGAGGACAGAGGGTCTGAGGACAGAGGGTCTAAGGACAGAGGGTCTAAGGACAGAGGATCTAAGGACAGAGGGTGTCGTATTGTCATACTGATATTCTGTACAAACTGTGAAGTCCACTGAGACAAATGTAACATTTGTGATATTGGGCTATAAATAAACATTGATTGATTGATTGATTGATTGATTGATTGATTGATTGATTGATTGCTGCTGTGGGGATTGTCCCCAGTGCTGATGTGTACGTCTCTCGTGTCCTCTTCAGTCTCAGCAGCTGGTCTCCGTGGGGAACCCTCAGAAGAGCCTGGAGAACGTGTGCGGCTGGTCCTACCTCCAGCAGAGAGAGCAGAGCCACGCCGAGCAGCACGACCACACCGTGTACCTGACCAGGCAGGAGTTCGGGCCCTCGGGCATGCAGGGTATACTAATTATACTACAAGTACTACAAGTACTAATACTACAAGTACTAATACTACAAGTACTAATACTACAAGTACTAATACTAACACCATCTCCCTGACCCCTGACCTCTAACCTCTGCAGGTTATGCTCCAGTTAAAGGAATGTGTCAGCTGCACCGGAGCTGTGTCCTCGTCCTCGAAGACGGATTCTCCTCAGCCTTCGTCGCTGCTCATGAAACGGGACACGTGTGAGACACACACACACACACACACACACACAAACACACACAGACACACACACACACACAACACACACAGACACACACACAAACACACACACAGACACACACAGAGACACACACACACACACAGACACACACACACAGACACACACACACACACACACAGACACACACACAGAGACACACACACAGACACACAGACACACACACAGACACACACACAGACATACACACACACACACACACAGCCACACACAGACACACACACACACACAAACACACACCACACAACCACACACAGAGAACACACACACACACACACACACAGACACACACACACAGACACACACACACACACAGACACACACACAGAGAACACACACACAGACACACACACAGACAGACATACACACACACACACACAGACACACACACAGACACCACACACAAACACACACACACCCACACAGAGAGACACACACACACACAGACACACACACAGACACACACACAAACACACACACACACAGAGACACACACACACACACAGACACACAACAAAACATACACACAGACACACACAGAGACACACACAGAGACACACACACACACACACAGACACACACACAGACACAACCACAAACACACACACGCACACACAGAGACACACACACACACACAGACACTCTGCAACAATCAGCTATAACTCACAGGTGTCCTCGTAGAGACCATAACGACTCGCAGGTGTCCTCGTAGAGACCATAACGACTCGCAGGTGTCCTCGTAGAGACCATAACGACTCGCAGGTGTCCTCGTAGAGACCATAACGACTCGCAGGTGTCCTCGTAGAGATGCTAACTGGTGTCCAGTGTGAATGAAACTGACCTCCAGGTGTCTCTTGTCTGTCCCTGTCTCTTAGGCTGGGGATGGAGCATGACGGAGAGGCAAACGCCTGCGAGGACGACGTCCCGCTGGGCAGCATCATGTCCCCGAGGGTCCAGGCCACCTTCCACCGGTACCACTGGTCCCGCTGCAGCTGGAAGGAGCTGCACACCTACCTGAAGTGAGTCCTGAGGACACAGAACCACAGGGACACTCAGGATGTCTCACACAAAGTACTATTTGTCAGTTTCCACAAAGAACCTGAATAATCCTGGAAAATTCTGGAAAGCCATAAAATCGATCTCCACCGGTGAGATCCGTAATGAGCTACCTGTGTTGAGGTAGCGTAGTTGAGGTAGAGTGTTGAGGTAGAGTGTTGAGGTAGAGTGTTGAGGTAGAGGTAGAGTAGTTGAGGTAGAGTGTTGAGGTAGAGTAGTTGAGGTAGAGTGTTGAGGTGAGAAGTTG
>CADEHL010000902.1:0-17500 GCA_902827135.1 Harpagifer antarcticus
TTAAAAACTGAAAGTGGCCAAGAGCTACGTGCATCGCATCGCTTCCATGTATTCACATAGCCCTCATCAGATGAATGAAGCTACTTTTGCACACGTGTGAAATCAAAACCCAAAGCTTATCACAAATCTTAACTTCACATCGAGGTCCAAGAAAACGAAAATGTGACTTCTTATTATGGCCCACGTAGTAAATACATCGCCTTAATCACCACCACATCTTATGGCACTGCATGGAGTCCACCATGGAGGGTTCTGCTGGACCCACTTAGGTTCACTCTGATAGTCATGGACATGTTCATCAGTCGGTCTTGTTCTGTGTTACATAAAGCAGACGTGCTCAGTGCTGCTTGGTGAATGTGAGTTTTCTGGGTCTACAAGGCTCCTTGATGATTTTGGAGATCTCCACAGGATTGACACTGAACAGTTCAGCCATCTTTTTCTTCTTCTTCGTCTTGACATGAATTTATAAACCATAATAAATCACCTGTAGGTCTAGCCTCCCTATGTCTGTGTGTGACGTTGTTCCATCCTCAACAATAAACTAATGCTTCTGCGGTCGAGCTGCAGCTTCTAGCCACGGCCTGCTGTTAAAGAAAGGACACTGAAGGTCCTGAATGTGGCCTCACACACACACACACACACACACACACACACACACACAGGACTTCTGAACACATGCAGACAACAGGAGTATTTACAACAGCATATACAAACTAAAATAGTGCATGTGGGTACACACTTACATTCTCTGTCTCACTGTTACATAACTCCCATGAATGTATGAGACTAAGTTAGCTTCATCATCTCAATCAGTGATTAAGTGAATAATAAAGTTTCTATCGGGTCACTGTCAGCCTGTCACTCATTGTTTTCAGGAGGGGGCGGGGCTTAGAGGAACGGAGGAGACGGTGATCGCGGAAGCTTTCCTCCTGCCTTCACAAACTTCACACACGTATTTATCAACTGCAAATAGCAAGAGGACATTCATACTCTGATTCATACCCTGTGTGTCTGAGCCGCAGCGACACGGCCTGACTCAGAGCGGGTCCTGCTGCTGTTGGTTCTGGTGCTGCTGGTTCTGGTGCTGCTGGAGAAAGCAGACTGGTCCGTGTGTGGTGCCGCTGTCACGCCTGTTCCCTGATCTCTGCGGCACCGACCAATTTGATATTCGTGTGACAGAAACAATTCTAAAATAAAAAAACTTTATTGCCCAGCCGCGGCCGAAAAACCAAGAAGCAACCTTATAGCTATAATCGATAATCAAGCGGCGAGCTACTGAAAAGCTGCCCGTGATTGATTGATTGATTGATTGATTGATTGATTGATTGATTGATTGATTGATTGCAAAGTGTATGAACAGCTTGTATATTGGGTACAGTACAGTACAGCTCAAAACATACAATTGTTGAGGGGATGCAGACCAGAGAAAGACTTTGGTCTTGTTTCCATCAGGGTCCCCCATTTCACATTCATCACATCACTAAGACATGTAAGACATGTAAGACATGTAAGACATGTAAGACATGGAAGACAAACAGATAGCTTATTTACAATTTACATTTTTGATTTCACCGTGATACCGTGAGCGATATACGTGTTGGAGACTCCCGCTCTAAACCCTTTGATTCTTTTTCACCATGAAGAAGTTCATCTCAGAATAACTGGAAGCATCAGGAATAATCTCAGACCAAGATGATCCGTGTTTTAATGGAGACAAAGTCGGGAATGATCTGAGGAAAGAAGCCGGAAACTGATGAGTCACGATTTATATTGGAGTCGTTCAACGAGTCATTGGTTCAAATGAATGAAGGTCGTACCATGTAAGGCTCTTTAGTTACTCCAGGCCATCGTGATGAGGGCAGCGGGTCCTTCAGCAAGGCTAGCAGATCTACGCCTCCTGCGAGCACCCCCCCCCACAGCTCTGTAGACAGACAGGAAGTTAGCTTCACAGACAGGAAGTTAGCTTCACAGACAGGAAGTTAGCTTCACAGACAGGAAGTTAGCTACACAGACAGGAAGTTAGCTTCACAGACAGGAAGTTAGCTTCACAGACAGGAAGTTAGCTACACAGACAGGAAGTTAGCTACACAGACAGGAAGTTAGCTACACAGACAGGAAGTTAGCTACACAGACAGGAAGTTAGCTTCACAGACGGAAGTAGCTACACAGACAGGAAGTTAGCTTCACAGACAGGAAGTTAGCTTCACAGGCAGGAAGTTTAGCTTCACAGACAGGAAGTTAGCTACACAGACAGGAAGTTAGCTACACAGACAGGAAGTTTAGCTTCACAGACAGGAAGTTAGCTACACAGACAGGAAGTTAGCTTCACAGGCAGGAAGTTAGCTACACAGACAGGAAGTTAGCTACACAGACAGGAAGTTAGCTTCACAGACAGGAAGTTAGCTACACAGACAGGAAGTTAGCTTCACCAGACAGGAAGTTAGCTACACAGACAGGAAGTTAGCTTCACAACAGGAAGTTAGCTACACAGCAAAGGAAGTTAGCTACACAGACAGGAAGTTAGCTACACAGACAGGAAGTTAGCTACACAGACAGGAAGTTAGCTACACAGACAGGAAGTTAGCTTCACAGGCAGGAAGTTAGCTTCACAGACAGGAAGTTAGCTACACAGACAGGAAGTTAGCTACACAGACAGGAAGTTAGCTACACAGACAGGAAGTTAGCTACACAGACAGGAAGTTAGCTTCACAGACAGGAAGTTAGCTTCACAGGCAGGAAGTTAGCTTCACAGACAGGAAGTTAGCTACACAGACAGGAAGTTAGCTACACAGACAGGAAGTTAGCTTCACAGACAGGAAGTTAGCTACACAGACAGGAAGTTAGCTTCACAGGCAGGAAGTTAGCTACACAGACAGGAAGTTAGCTACACAGACAGGAAGTTAGCTTCACAGACAGGAAGTTAGCTACACAGACAGGAAGTTAGCTTCACAGACAGGAAGTTAGCTACACAGACAGGAAGTTAGCTTCACAGACAGGAAGTAGCTAACACACAGACAGGAAGTTAGCTACACAGACAGGAAGTTAGCTACACAGACAGGAAGTTAGCTTCACAGACAGGAAGTTAGCTTCACAGACAGGAAGTTAGCTACACAGACAGGAAGTTAGCTACACAGACAGGAAGTTAGCTTCACAGACAGGAAGTTAGCTACACAGACAGGAAGTTAGCTTCACAGACAGGAAGTTAGCTTCACAGACATGAAGTTTAGCTTCACAGACAGGAATGTTATCTACACAGACAGGAAGTTAGCTTCACAGACAGGAAGTTAGCTACACAGACAGGAAGTTAGCTACACAGACAGGAAGTTAGCTACACAGACAGGAAGTTAGCTACACAGACAGGAAGTTAGCTACACAGACAGGAAGTTAGCTTCACAGACAGGAAGTTAGCTACACAGACAGGAAGTTAGCTACACAGACAGGAAGTTAGCTTCACAGACAGGAAGTAGCTACACAGACAGGAAGTTAGCTTCACAGACAGGAAGTTAGCTTCACAGACATGAAGTTAGCTTCACAGACAGGAAGTTAGCTACACAGACAGGAAGTTAGCTTCACAGACAGGAAGTTAGCTTCACAGACAGGAAGTTAGCTACACAGACAGGAAGTTAGCTTCACAGACAGGAAGTTAGCTTCACAGACAGGAGTTAGCTACACAGACAGGAAGTTAGCTTCACAGACAGGAAGTTAGCTTCACAGACAGGAAGTTATCTTCACAGACAGGAAGTTAGCTTCACAGACAGGAAGTTATCTTCACAGACAGGAAGTTAGCTTCACAGACAGGAAGTTAGCTTCACAGACAGGAAGTTAGCTTCACAGACAGGAAGTTAGCTACACAGACAGGAAGTTAGCTTCACAGACAGGAAGTTAGCTACACAGACAGGAAGTTAGCTTCACAGACAGGAAGTTAGCTTCACAGACAGGAAGTTAGCTTCACAGACAGGAAGTTAGCTACACAGACAGGAAGTTAGCTTCACAGACAGGAAGTTAGCTACACAGACAGGAAGTTAGCTTCACAGACAGGAAGTTAGCTACACAGACAGGAAGTTAGCTTCACAGACAGGAAGTTAGCTTCACAGACAGGAAGTTAGCTTCACAGACAGGAAGTTAGCTACACAGACAGGAAGTTAGCTACACAGACAGGAAGTTAGCTACACAGACAGGAAGTTAGCTTCACAGACAGGAAGTTAGCTACACAGACAGGAAGTTAGCTTCACAGACAGGAAGTTAGCTTCACAGACAGGAAGTTAGCTTCACAGACAGGAAGTTAGCTACACAGACAGGAAGTTAGCTTCACAGACAGGAAGTTAGCTTCACAGACATGAAGTTAGCTTCACAGACAGGAAGTTAGCTACACAGACAGGAAGTTAGCTTCACAGACAGGAAGTTAGCTTCACAGACAGGAAGTAGCTACACAGACAGGAAGTTAGCTTCACAGACAGGAAGTTAGCTTCACAGACAGGAAGTTAGCTACACAGACAGGAAGTTAGCTTCACAGACAGGAAGTTAGCTTCACAGACAGGAAGTTATCTTCACAGACAGGAAGTTAGCTTCACAGACAGGAAGTTATCTTCACAGACAGGAAGTTAGCTTCACAGACAGGAAGTTAGCTTCACAGACAGGAAGTTAGCTTCACAGACAGGAAGTTAGCTACACAGACAGGAAGTTAGCTTCACAGACAGGAAGTACACAGACAGGAAGTACACAGACAGGAAGTACACAGACAGGAAGTCACACAGACAGGAAGTACACAGACAGGAAGTCACACAGACAGGAAGTCACACAGACAGGAGTCACACAGACAGGAAGTTAGCTTCACAGACAGGAAGTTAGCTACACAGACAGAAGTTAGCTTCACAGACAGGAAGTTAGCTTCACAGACATGAAGTTAGCTTCACAGACAGGAAGTTAGCTTCACAGACAGGAAGTTAGCTTCACAGACAGGAAGTTAGCTTCACAGACAGGAAGTTAGCTACACAGACAGGAAGTTAGCTACACAGACAGGAAGTTAGCTTCACAGACAGGAAGTTAGCTTCACAACAGGAAGTTAGCTTCACAGACAGGAAGTTAGCTTCACAGACAGGAAGTTAGCTACACAGACAGAAGTTAGCTACACAGACAGGAGTTAGCTACACAGACAGGAAGTTAGCTTCACAGACAGGAAGTTAGCTACACAGACAGGAAGTTAGCTACACAGACAGGAAGTTAGCTTCACAGACAGGAAGTTAGCTTCACAGACAGGAAGTTAGCTTCACAGACAGGAAGTTAGCTACACAGACAGGAAGTTAGCTTCACAGACAGGAAGTTAGCTACCAGACAGGAAGTTAGCTTCACAGACAGGAAGTTAGCTTCACAGACAGGAAGTTAGCTTCACAGACAGGAAGTTAGCTTCACAGACAGGAAGTTAGCTACCAGACAGGAAGTTAGCTTCACAGACAGGAAGTTAGCTTCACAGCAGAAGTTAGCTACACAGACAGGAAGTTAGCTTCACAGACAGGAAGTTAGCTTCACAGACAGGAAGTTAGCTACACAGACGGAAGTTAGCTCACAGACAGGAAGTTAGCTACACAGACAGGAAGTTAGCTTCACAGACAGGAAGTTAGCTTCACAGACAGGAAGTTAGCTTCACAGACAGGAAGTTAGCTACACAGACAGGAAGTTAGCTTCACAGACAGGAAGTTAGCTTCACAGACAGGAAGTTAGCTTCACAGACAGGAAGTTAGCTTCACAGACAGGAAGTTAGCTACACAGACAGGAAGTTAGCTTCACAGACAGGAAGTTAGCTTCACAGACATGAAGTTAGCTACACAGACAGGAAGTTAGCTTCACAGACAGGAAGTTAGCTACACAGACAGGAAGTTAGCTTCACAACAGGAAGTTAGCTTCACAGACGGAAGGTTAGCTACACAGACAGGAAGTTAGCTTCACAGACAGGAAGTTAGCTTCACAGAACATGAAGTTAGCTTCACAGACAGGAAGTTAGCTACACAGACAGGAAGTTAGCTACACAGACAGGAAGTTAGCTTCACAGACAGGAAGTTAGCTTCACAGACATGAAGTTAGCTTCACAGACAGGAAGTTAGCTTCACAGACAGGAAGTTAGCTTCACAGACAGGAAGTTAGCTACACAGACAGGAAGTTAGCTACACAGACAGGAAGTTAGCTTCACAGACAGGAAGTTAGCTTCACAGACAGGAAGTTAGCTTCACAGACAGGAAGTTAGCTTCACAGACAGGAAGTTAGCTACACAGACAGGAAGTTAGCTACACAGACAGGAAGTTAGCTACACAGACAGGAAGTTAGCTTCACAGACAGGAAGTTAGCTACACAGACAGGAAGTTAGCTTCACAGACAGGAAGTTAGCTTCACAGACAGGAAGTTAGCTACACAGACAGGAAGTTAGCTTCACAGACATGAAGTTAGCTACACAGACAGGAAGTTAGCTACACAGACAGGAAGTTAGCTTCACAGACAGGAAGTTAGCTTCACAGCCAGGAAAGTTAGCTTCACAGACAGGAAGTTAGCTACACAGACAGGAAGTTAGCTTCACAGACAGGAAGTTAGCTTCACAGACAGGAAGTTAGCTTCACAGACAGGAAGTTAGCTTCACAGACAGGAAGTTAGCTTCACAGACAGGAAGTTAGCTTCACAGACAGGAAGTTAGCTTCACAGACAGGAAGTTAGCTACACAGACAGGAAGTTAGCTTCACACACAGGAAGTTAGCTTCACACACAGGAAGTTAGCTACACAGACAGGAAGTTAGCTTCACAGACATGAAGTTAGCTTCACAGACAGGAAGTTAGCTTCACAGACAGGAAGTTAGCTTCACAGACATGAAGTTAGCTTCACAGACAGGAAGTTAGCTTCACAGACAGGAAGTTAGCTTCACAGACAGGAAGTTAGCTTCACAGACAGGAAGTTAGCTTCACAGACAGGAAGTTAGCTTCACAGACAGGAAGTTAGCTTCACAGACAGGAAGTTAGCTACACAGACAGGAAGTTAGCTTCACACACAGGAAGTTAGCTTCACACACAGGAAGTTAGCTACACAGACAGGAAGTTAGCTTCACAGACATGAAGTTAGCTTCACAGACAGGAAGTTAGCTTCACAGACAGGAAGTTATCTTCACAGACAGGAAGTTAGCTTCACAGACAGGAAGTTAGCTTCACAGACAGGAAGTTAGCTTCACAGACAGGAAGTTAGCTTCACAGACAGGAAGTTATCTTCACAGACAGGAAGTTAGCTTCACAGACAGGAAGTTAGCTTCACAGACAGGAAGTTAGCTTCACAGACAGGAAGTTAGCTTCACAGACAGGAAGTTAGCTTCACAGACAGGAAGTTAGCTTCACAGACAGGAAGTTAGCTTCACTTCACTTTGCTAGTGGACTAAATGGCGGATAAACTGTGGCGCGCTTACAATAAATGCGCCGCATAAGCGCACAATAGTGCGGCGCATTTGTTCTTCAGATGAGGAGGTGAGGCCCCCTCATAACGGCATGAACCCGTATGGCACAATACAACTCAGACTGGCTGTACGTCAATCAAGGGGCAAATGCCATAGTGAGGATGGGTGATGACTTTAAAGGGCCCATGTCATGCTTTTCCAGCTATTACCCGTCCCCTTGTGTTATGAAGGTTTTAATGCATGTAAACGGTCTGCAGAGTCACAAAGCCTCAAAGTGCGCCCTGTAGCGAGTAAAACTCTAACACAGAAAATACCTCCCCAAAACGCCTCGTTGGAGATTTCTCATTTACTTCCTGGGTATCGCTACGTAGGGATACCCAGTAGCCACGCCCAGAGCTATGGCCGCACCCTCTGCCAGCCTTTCACGAAACAAAGCTTCCCAAAGCTTTCAGCGATTCATGCCGGATATGCACAGCGTAGGAAGAGCCATGCTGTTCCTACTTTGTTTGGACCAGCGGGAGATTCGGGTACACAACCTGCAAGTATTCATTGTTGTTTGTGTGTTCATGATGTTTAAAACAAACAAGGTATCTACCACGACTGTTTAAATGGGTAAACGTTTTTCGGGCTACTACGTTGAAATGCTCTCCGCAGACCCATGCTCACTGGTTATCAACCTTTTTCTTCCTCAATATCAAGCCACACTTCTTGTTTTTACTTCGGCTGTGAGTGCTTGTGTGCTCAGGAAGAGTTTCGCTTGTTCTCGCTGTATCGCCGATACGGAAGCCTGTCTGATCAGCGGAGCAGACAGGCTGGGGGGGGGGGGGGGGGTTTAGGACACTCTCTGTCCTAAACAAGCCGTTTAGGACAGAGAGTGAATACACAGACTTTACAGAGATGCTGTGAGAAACCAAAGTGAGTTTGGAACATTGAACAGTATAAATCTATTCTAGTCGAGCTCAACAATGGAACTATGATCAGTAGAAATGGCCATGTGTTCTACCCGCACTACCTTTCGATCGCGGCCGACGTCTTGGGCACCCTGATCTAGAGAATTGGAACGGCACTTATCGCGGCTGCCACTGAGGGACTTCTGGGTCATTTCACTCCGTTAGGAATAGGGTTGGGTACCGAGAACCGGTTGCGGTTCAGAACTGGTTCCAACATTTCGATTCCAACGGCATCATTTAGAAATGTGAATTTCGGTTCCGCTTTTCGATGCCTGAGGAAATGTTTCTCGCCGCTCTCCGTAGCCTACTGTATGACTGCGGCGGGGCGGGACATGTAGCGTTGTACCTACAGCGTAACCTGGGACCAGGGCCGGCCCGTCGCACTGGCGTTATAGAGGTTCGCCTACTGCGCCAGATCTGTGGAGGCGCTGCGCTGACAGCTCTGGGAGGGAAAATAAATGTTTTGACCGTTGGTGCTCATCCTAATGTTCGGCCTTGATGTAACAACATCCATAATTAAGTAAATGTAACACCTTTTCACCGGTTACACGTTTCATCTGCCCGGTACGATGGGCGCTGTGAGTGATGAAAATGGGGGATGTTGGCTTATCTGGCACCCGCAGCTCACAGCCAACGTGTGAGTGAGCGAGGGAGAGAGGGAGGGTGCACTGGAACCGGCGCTGTTAACATCTGGTGCTAGCTGCTCTAACGGATATTAGAAGATGTTTCTCCAATGATGTGGAGGAGAGTCCTCTCCAGTCAGACTGAGGCTGATAACTACAGCTCAGTGAGGGAAAGGACTCTCTGAGAGGTGGAGGAGAGTCCTCTCCAGTCAGACTGAGGCTGATAACTACAGCTCAGTGAGGGAAAGGACTCTCTGAGAGGTGGAGGAGAGTCCTCTCCAGTCAGACTGAGGCTGATAACTATAGCTCAGTGAGGGAAAGGACTCTCTGAGAGGTGGAGGAGAGTCCTCTCCAGTCAGACTGAGGCTGATAACTACAGCTCAGTGAGGGAAAGGACTCTCTGAGAGGTGGAGGAGAGTCCTCTCCAGTCAGACTGAGAGGCTGATAACTACAGCTCAGTGAGGGAAAGGACTCTCTGAGAGGTGGAGGAGAGTCCTCTCCAGTCAGACTGAGAGGCTGATAACTACAGCTCAGTGAGGTAAAGGACTCTCTGAGAGGTGGAGGAGAGTCCTCTCCAGTCAGACTGAGGCTGATAACTACAGCTCAGTGAGGGAAAGGACTCTCTGAGAGGTGGAGGAGAGTCCTCTCCAGTCAGACTGAGAGGCTGATAACTACAGCTCAGTGAGGGAAAGGACTCTCTGAGAGGTGGAGGAGAGTCCTCTCCAGTCAGACTGAGAGGCTGATAACTACAGCTCAGTGAGGGAAAGGACTCTCTGAGAGGTGGAGGAGAGTCCTCTCCAGTCAGACTGAGAGGCTGATAACTACAGCTCAGTGAGGGAAAGGACTCTCTGAGAGGTGGAGGAGAGTCCTCTCCAGTCAGACTGAGAGGCTGATAACTACAGCTCAGTGAGGTAAAGGACTCTCTGAGAGGTGGAAGAGAGTCCTCTCCAGTCAGACTGAGGCTGATAACTATAGCTCAGTGAGGTAAAGGACTCTCTGAGAGGTGGAGGAGAGTCCTCTCCAGTCAGACTGAGGCTGATAACTACAGCTCAGTGAGGGAAAGGACTCTCTGAGAGGTGGAGGAGAGTCCTCTCCAGTCAGACTGAGGCTGATAACTACAGCTCAGTGAGGTAAAGGACTCTCTGAGAGGTGGAGGAGAGTCCTCTCAGTCAGACTGAGGCTGATAACTACAGCTCAGTGAGGGAAAGGACTCTCTGAGAGGTGGAGGAGAGTCCTCTCAGTCAGACTGAGGCTGATAACTACAGCTCAGTGAGGGAAAGGACTCTCTGAGAGGTGGAGGAGAGTCCTCTCCCGTCAGACTGAGGCTGATAACTACAGCTCAGTGAGGTAAAGGACTCTCTGAGAGGTGGAGGAGAGTCCTCTCAGTCAGACTGAGGCTGATAACTACAGCTCAGTGAGGGAAAGGACTCTGAGAATTCAGATAGTTCACTTTAGTCTAAGTTATCTCAGTGGGTCTCAAACGTTTTGATCACAATTGATGTAAACACATATTTCCAAGGCAGTCCTTTATAATGATTGGGATGAAACAGGTTTGAAATCATTCCAATGTAAACTATAGGACAGCAACCAGACATATCGTTTTAAACTGGAGAGATACAAAAATATGCATAAATAAAATAGTAAAATAAGATCTGAATGAACAACAAAAATAAAATACGTTACATGTATTTGTTATTGGCTATGGTAGGTCATTGGTTAT
The DNA here is from genome assembly GCA_902827135.1 of Harpagifer antarcticus. NCBI lineage: Eukaryota > Metazoa > Chordata > Actinopteri > Perciformes > Harpagiferidae > Harpagifer > Harpagifer antarcticus. The sequence goes on from CADEHL010000902.1 coordinate 10,715, forward strand.
GTTCACATACTTATTTCACCAGCTTTTTGAACCCCTTCAATCTGGTTTTCGTCCCCACCACAGCACAGAAACGGCCCTCATCTAAGTCCTCAATGACCTCCTCACCTCTGCTGACACCGGTTCCCTCAACATCCTCATCCTCCTCGACCTGAGTGCAGCCTTCGATACCGTGAGCCACGCCATCCTGCTTACCCGACTCCAGGACATCGGTATCGAAGGTACTGCACTCAGGTGGCTCCAGTCCTACCTCTCCGACAGATCCCACTTCATCTCCCTCAACAACCACTCCTCTGCCACAGATTCAGTCACCCAAGGTGTTCCCCAAGGTTCAGTACTCGGCCCCCTCCTCTTCATCATCTACATCCTCCCCCTTGGTCAGATTCTCTGCCAATACCACCTGGAATTTCACTGTTACGCTGACGACACACAGATTTACCTCAGCACCCCTGTTTCCCCCTCCACCCAGGCACGCAACCGTGGCATTATATTTGACCCTACCCTCTCCCTCGAGCCCCACATCCGTCAAGTTGATCTCACCCGCCCCGCAGCTGAGCGACTCATTCACGCCTTCATCTCCTCCCGCCTTGACTACTGCAACTCCCTCCTCTACGGCATCAGCACTACATCCCTCAATAGACTCCAGCGTGTCCAGAACGCAGCCGCCAGACTCCTCACCCACACCAAATCATGGCATCACATCACCCCGGTCCTCAAAGAACTCCACTGGCTGTAGTACCTTTATAGCCCAAAATTAGCTTCCTTTAGCTTAGCGGTGGTGACGTGAAGTCATGTGACCGTGCTGTAGTTCCTTTATAGCCCAACATTAGCCTCCTTTAGCTTAGCGGTGGTGACGTGAAGTCATGTGACCGTGCTGTAGTTCCTTTATAGCCCAACATTAGCCTCCTTTAGCTTAGCGGTGGTGAAGTCATGTGACCGTGCTGTAGTTCCTTTATAGCCCAACATTAGCTTCCTTTAGCTTAGCGGTGGTGACGTGAAGTCATGTGACCGTGCTGTAGTTCCTTTATAGCCCAACATTAGCCTCCTTTAGCTTAGCGGTGGTGACGTGAAGTCATGTGACCGTGCTGTAGTTCCTTTATAGCCCAACATTAGCCTCCTTTAGCTTAGCGGTGGTGAAGTCATGTGACCGTGCTGTAGTTCCTTTATAGCCCAACATTAGCCTCCTTTAGCTTAGCGGTGGTGACGTGAAGTCATGTGACCGTGCTGTAGTTCCTTTATAGCCCAACATTAGCCACCTTTAGCTTAGCGGTGGTGACGTGAAGTCATGTGACCGTGCTGTAGTTCCTTTATAGCCCAACATTAGCCGCCTTTAGCTTAGCGGTGGTGACGTGAAGTCATGTGACCGTGCTGTAGTTCCTTTATAGCCCAACATTAGCCACCTTTAGCTTAGCGGTGGTGACGTGAAGTCATGTGACCGTGCTGTAGTACCTTTATAGCCCAACATTAGCCTCCTTTAGCTTAGCGGTGGTGACGTGAAGTCATGTGACCGTGCTGTAGTACCTTTATAGCCCAACATTAGCCTCCTTTAGCTTAGCGTTAGCTTTTTACTTCAGAAATCATGAAGAGGTGTTAATATGTGGAGATTATCCCGCTGAACTAAACGTGTAAGAATCATAAATGTTTGTTTGACACAGAGATTATTTTCTGACTTAATCCCAAAAGGAAATTCCATTGGACCAGGGAGATGCTGCCTTCAGGGGCCAACACAGAAATATCACATTGTGCATCAATGTATTTGGATGTTTGATGATTACTTCCATCTAAAATGGTAACACTTTGGTTAACGTTAGCTGATCTACTTTTTCCAACAGAAACACTGGTCTTCTTCAACGTCCTTTAAGCTGCGATATTAATCCTGTAATATAACACCATGAATAAGGAGTACTTTTACTTGAGGTGTATTAGTACTTACCGGAGTGCAGGTCTGGCCCTGTGTGGGGCACAAACTCAGTTTGCAGTGCAGGTAGATTTCACTGCTTCCTCCAGAGAACTCGAACATGTTGAAGGAGAACACGCTGGACGTTCCCTGTCCGTTTCCCTGCATCTCCACCGTATCATCAGCAGGGTTCGGACATCTGCCCGGAGACAGGAAATACACACGATGAAGTCTCAGAGTGTATTCTGTTCTAACAGTCAGAGGTAAGTAACAGTCAGAGTTATTCTGGTCTTCTAAACAGTCAGAGTGTATTCTGTTCTAACAGTCAGAGTGTATTCTGTTCTAACAGTCAGAGTGTATTCTGTTCTAACAGTCAGAGTGTATTCTGTTCTAACAGTCAGAGTGTATTCTGTTCTAACAGTCAGAGTGTATTCTGTTCTAACAGTCAGAGTGTATTCTGTTCTAACAGTCAGAGTGTATTCTGTTCTAACAGTCAGAGTGTATTCTGTCTAACAAGTCAGAGTGTATTCTGTTCTAACAGTCAGAGTGTATTCTGTTCTAACAGTCAGAGTGTATTCTGTTCTAACAGTCAGAGTGTATTCTGTTCTAACAGTCAGAGTGGTATTCTGTTCTAACAGTCAGAGCGTATTCTGTTCTAACAGTCAGAGTGTATTCTGTTCTAACAGTCAGAGTGTACTCTGTTCTAACAGTCAGAGTGTATTCTGTTCTAACAGTCAGAGTGTATTCTGTTCTAACAGTCAGAGTGTATTCTGTTCTAACAGTCAGAGTGTATTCTGTTCTAACAGTCAGAGTGTATTCTGTTCTAACAGTCAGAGTGTATTCTGTTCTAACAGTCAGAGTGTATTCTGTTCTAACAGTCAGAGCGTATTCTGTTCTAACAGTCAGAGTGTATTCTGTTTCTAACAGTCAGAGTGTACTCTGTTCTAACAGTCAGAGTGTATTTCTGTTCTAACAGTCAGAGCGTATTCTGTTCTAACAGTCAGAGTGTATTCTGTTCTAAACAGTCAGAGCGTATTCTGTTCTAACAGTCAGAGTGTATTCTGTTCTAACAGTCAGAGCGTATTCTGTTCTAACAGTCAGAGTGTATTCTGTTCTAACAGTCAGAGTGTATTCTGTTCTAACAGTCAGAGTGTATTCTGTTCTAACAGTCAGTCAGAGTGTATTCTGTTCTAACAGTCAGAGCGTATTCTGTTCTAACAGTCAGTCAGAGTGTATTCTGTTCTAACAGTCAGTCAGAGTGTGTATTCTGTTCTAACAGTCAGAGTGTATTCTGTTCTAACAGTCAGAGCGTATTCTGTTCTAACAGTGAGAGTGTATTCTGTTCTAACAGTCAGTGAGAGTGTATTCTGTTCTAACAGTCAGAGTGTATTCTGTTCTAACAGTCAGAGCGTATTCTGTTCTAACAGTCAGAGTGTATTCTGTTCTAACGGTCAGAGTGTATTCTGTTCTAACAGTCAGAGTGTATTCTGTTCTAACAGTCAGAGTGTATTCTGTTCTAACAGTCAGAGTGTATTCTGTTCTAACAGTCAGAGCGTATTCTGTTCTAACAGTCAGAGTGTATTCTGTTCTAACAGTCAGAGTGTATTCTGTTCTAACAGTCAGAGTGTATTCTGTTCTAACAGTCAGAGTGTATTCTGTTCTAACAGTGAGAGTGTATTCTGTTCTAACAGTCAGAGTGTATTCTGTTCTAACAGTCAGAGCGTATTCTGTTCTAACAGTCAGAGTGTATTCTGTTCTAACAGTCAGAGCGTATTCTGTTCTAACAGTCAGAGCGTATTCTGTTCTAACAGTCAGAGTGTATTCTGTTCTAACAGTCAGAGTGTACTCTGTTCTAACAGTCAGAGTGTATTCTGTTCTAACAGTCAGAGTGTATTCTGTTCTAACAGTCAGAGCGTATTCTGTTCTAACAGTCAGAGTGTATTCTGTTCTAACAGTCAGAGCGTATTCTGTTCTAACAGTCAGAGTGTATTCTGTTCTAACAGTCAGAGTGTATTCTGTTCTAACAGTCAGAGTGTATTCTGTTCTAACAGTCAGAGCGTATTCTGTTCTAACAGTCAGAGTGTATTCTGTTCTAACAGTCAGAGCGTATTCTGTTCTAACAGTCAGAGTGTATTCTGTTCTAACAGTCAGAGTGTATTCTGTTCTAACAGTCAGAGTGTATTCTGTTCTAACAGTCAGAGTGTATTCTGTTCTAACAGTCAGAGCGTATTCTGTTCTAACAGTGAGAGTGTATTCTGTTCTAACAGTCAGTGAGAGTGTATTCTGTTCTAACAGTCAGAGTGTATTCTGTTCTAACAGTCAGAGCGTATTCTGTTCTAACAGTGAGAGTGTATTCTGTTCTAACAGTCAGTGAGAGTGTATTCTGTTCTAACAGTCAGAGTGTATTCTGTTCTAACAGTCAGAGCGTATTCTGTTCTAACAGTCAGAGTGTATTCTGTTCTAACGGTCAGAGTGTATTCTGTTCTAACAGTCAGAGTGTATTCTGTTCTAACAGTCAGAGTGTATTCTGTTCTAACAGTCAGAGTGTATTCTGTTCTAACAGTCAGAGCGTATTCTGTTCTAACAGTCAGAGTGTATTCTGTTCTAACGGTCAGAGTGTATTCTGTTCTAACAGTCAGAGTGTATTCTGTTCTAACAGTCAGAGTGTATTCTGTTCTAACAGTGAGAGTGTATTCTGTTCTAACAGTCAGAGTGTATTCTGTTCTAACAGTCAGAGTGTATTCTGTTCTAACAGTCAGAGCGTATTCTGTTCTAACAGTCAGAGTGTATTCTGTTCTAACAGTCAGAGCGTATTCTGTTCTAACAGTCAGAGTGTATTCTGTTCTAACAGTCAGAGTGTATTCTGTTCTAACAGTCAGAGCGTATTCTGTTCTAACAGTCAGAGTGTATTCTGTTCTAACAGTCAGAGTGTACTCTGTTCTAACAGTCAGAGTGTATTCTGTTCTAACAGTCAGAGTGTATTCTGTTCTAACAGTCAGAGCGTATTCTGTTCTAACAGTCAGAGTGTATTCTGTTCTAACAGTCAGAGCGTATTCTGTTCTAACAGTCAGAGTGTATTCTGTTCTAACAGTCAGAGTGTATTCTGTTCTAACAGTCAGAGTGTATTCTGTTCTAACAGTGAGAGCGTATTCTGTTCTAACAGTCAGAGTGTATTCTGTTCTAACGGTCAGAGTGTATTCTGTTCTAACAGTCAGAGTGTATTCTGTTCTAACAGTCAGAGTGTATTCTGTTCTAACAGTCAGAGCGTATTCTGTTCTAACGGTCAGAGTGTATTCTGTTCTAACAGTCAGAGTGTATTCTGTTCTAACAGTGAGAGCGTATTCTGTTCTAACAGTCAGAGTGTATTCTGTTCTAACGGTCAGAGTGTATTCTGTTCTAACAGTCAGAGTGTATTCTGTTCTAACAGTCAGAGTGTATTCTGTTCTAACAGTCAGAGTGTATTCTGTTCTAACAGTCAGAGTGTATTCTGTTCTAACAGTCAGAGTGTATTCTGTTCTAACAGTCAGAGTGTATTCTGTTCTAACGGTCAGAGTGTATTCTGTTCTAACAGTCAGAGTGTATTCTGTTCTAACAGTCAGAGTGTATTCTGTTCTAACAGTCAGAGTGTATTCTGTTCTAACAGTCAGAGTGTATTCTGTTCTAACAGTCAGAGTGTATTCTGTTCTAACAGTCAGAGTGTATTCTGTTCTAACAGTCAGAGTGTATTCTGTTCTAACAGTCAGAGTGTATTCTGTTCTAACAGTGAGAGCGTATTCTGTTCTAACAGTCAGAGTGTATTCTGTTCTAACGGTCAGAGTGTATTCTGTTCTAACAGTCAGAGTGTATTCTGTTCTAACAGTCAGAGTGTATTCTGTTCTAACAGTCAGAGCGTATTCTGTTCTAACAGTCAGAGTGTATTCTGTTCTAACAGTCAGAGTGTATTCTGTTCTAACAGTCAGAGTGTATTCTGTTCTAACAGTGAGAGTGTATTCTGTTCTAACGGTCAGAGTGTATTCTGTTCTAACAGTCAGAGTGTATTCTGTTCTAACAGTCAGAGTGTATTCTGTTCTAACAGTCAGAGCGTATTCTGTTCTAACAGTCAGAGTGTATTCTGTTCTAACAGTCAGAGTGTATTCTGTTCTAACAGTCAGAGTGTATTCTGTTCTAACAGTCAGAGCGTTATTCTGTTCTAACAGTCAGAGTGTATTCTGTTCTAACAGTCAGAGTGTATTCTGTTCTAACAGTCAGAGTGTATTCTGTTCTAACAGTCAGAGCGTATTCTGTTCTAACAGTCAGAGCGTTATTCTGTTCTAACAGTCAGAGTGTATTCTGTTCTAACAGTCAGAGTGTATTCTGTTCTAACAGTCAGAGCGTATTCTGTTCTAACAGTCAGAGCGTATTCTGTTCTAACAGTCAGAGTGTATTCTGTTCTAACAGTCAGAGTTTATTCTGTTCTAACAGTCAGAGTGTATTCTGTTCTAACAGTGAGAGTGTATTCTGTTCTAACAGTCAGAGTGTATTCTGTTCTAACAGTCAGAGTGTATTCTGTTCTAACAGTCAGAGTGTATTCTGTTCTAACGGTCAGAGTGTATTCTGTTCTAACAGTCAGAGCGTATTCTGTTCTAACAGTCAGAGTGTATTCTGTTCTAACAGTCAGAGTGTATTCTGTTCTAACAGTCAGAGTGTATTCTGTTCTAACAGTCAGAGTGTATTCTGTTCTAACAGTCAGAGTTTATTCTGTTCTAACAGTCAGAGCGTATTCTGTTCTAACAGTGAGAGTTTATTCTGTTCTAACAGTCAGAGCGTATTCTGTTCTAACAGTCAGAGTGTATTCTGTTCTAACAGTCAGAGTGTATTCTGTTCTAACAGTCAGAGTGTATTCTGTTCTAACA
>CADEHL010000902.1:20000-23118 GCA_902827135.1 Harpagifer antarcticus
GTAATCGTTACTCCAAACATTTCCTCCTGACGGCAGATCTTTATCATCCAGGTCATGAATCACGTGTGTCCTTCTTTCATCCATGAAGGAAACCAGTGGGACATGTCCTCTACAGGACAACAGGAAGTGAGGAGTCCTGTAATGGAAAGTATATTGAAGCTTTGATAAAGGGCTGATGTTCAGGAGGGCCCTGCAGGAACCCGCCTGGCACTAAAGCGGGTCAGGACCTGTCAGCGTTTCCTGTTGCTCTGTTGGTTCTGTAAGGGTTCTGTAAGGGTTCTGTAAGGGTTCCTCGCTGCAAGAGGAACACGGGAACAGCGTTTTGTGTGATGAGAAAGATCGACTGAGGCATAACGTGGTGGGAATGGCTCTTATTTCTCATAAGAAAGGTCAGGTTGCTCCTAAAGTGTCACGGTTGTCATGTCAGGTCACGGGTCTATGTCTAGGTTTGGGTGTTTTCACTGTTTTCTATGCCATGGTTTCCTCCTGGGTTATTGTCTGGTCCTTTTCCCTGTGTTTTTCCTCCTGTCGTTAGTTTCCCTGGTGTGTCTCGTTAGCTGATTGTGTTCACCTGTGGCCCTTGTGTTTCTCCTCCCCTGCCCAGCTGTTTCTTGTCTGGTAATTATCCCTCCCTGTATTTAGTCTTGTCTCGTCCTGTGTTCAGTGTTGGTGCTTCTTTTGTTTGTGACCTAGTTCACCGTAGAGTGTTTTGTTTGTTAAAGTTTATTTATTAGATAAGAGACCTTGAAATAAAGGTATTATCAAGTGTTATCTGCGTTTGGGTCCTACCTGCTTCACTCTGCGCTATCAGAAAGCACCAACCAGAAATGGACCCAGATGATCCGTTCGAGCTGGAATTATTGAATTTTTCCTTTGATTTGGCTTGCTGCTATGATTGGTGGAAGGGAGCGTCCAGTGTTCTGCAGAAGGAGGCCGCTCTGGTAGAGGCGCACCGGTTGGCTATGGAGAAACCAGACTTGGTGAAATTCTTACCTGGCTGGATTTTGAACTTCATCTGGGTGTGTGATTTCCAGCCTGCTGACTATAAACGTCTCGGTGTGTTCCGTCTGGAGTCAACCCCTGCTTCTTCCCCATTTCCTGCTCCTGTCCAGGATCCGTTCTCGGGTACTCGTCTGGCTTATGGAGGTCCACGGAGTATTCAGGCGGCTGCTAAAAGGAGTCGCAAGGCCAAGCTAGCAGCCCGAGCTCCAAGAGCCATGGCTCCAGCCCCAGTTCCGGCCCCAGCAGCCATGGTTCTGGCTCCAGTACCGGCTCCAGTACCCCTGGTCCCGACTCCAGTTTCGGCTCCAGGACTGGCTTACCGGCCAACGCCAGCTCCCCGTGTCATGTCGGCATACCGGCCGACGCCAGCTCCCCGTGTCCTGTCGGCGTACCGGCCGACTCCAGCACCTCGTCTCTTGTTGGCTCCCCAGCCAACACCAGCTCCCCGTGTCCTGTCGGCGTACCGGCCGACTCCAGCACCTCGTCTGCTGCTGGCTCCCCAGCCAACACCAGCTCCTCGTGTCCTGTCGGCGTACCGGCCGACTCCAGCACCCCGTGTTCTGTTGGCGAACCAACTCTCTCAAGTTTCCCCTCCAGACACTTCTCAAGTCCCCTCTCAAGTTCCTACCGGAGTCCCCCTCTCAAGTTTCCCCTCAGGTCTCCTCTCGAGTTCCCTCTCAAGTCCCCTCTCAGGTCCCCTCTCGAATTCCCTCTCTAGTCTCCTCTCGAGTTCCCTCTCAAGTCCCCTCTCAGGTCTCCTCTCGAGTTCCCTCTCAAGTCCCCTCTCAGGTCCCCTCTCGAGTTACCTCTCAAGTCCCCTCTCGAGTTCCCTCTCAAGTCCCCTCTCAGATCCCCTCTCGAGTTACCTCTCGAGTCACCTCTCGAGTTCCTTCTCGAGTCACCTCTCGAGTTCCTTCTCGAGTCCCCTCTCAGGTCTCCTCTCGAGTTACCTCTCGAGTCTCCTCTCGAGTTCCCTCTCAAGTCCCTTCTCAGGTCCCCTCTCGAGTTATCTCTCGAGTCAACTCTCCAGTGTCCTCTCGAGTCACCTCCCAAGTCAACTCTCCAGTGTCCTCTCGAGTCACCTCTCAAGTTTCCCCTCAGGTCTCCTCTCGAGTTCCCTCTCAAGTCCCCTCTCAGGTCCCCTCTCGAGTTACCTCTCGAGTCACCTCTCGAGTTCCTTCTCGAGTCCACTCTCCAGTTTCCTCTCAAGTTCCCTCTCAAGCCCCTCTCTCGAGTCCCCATTCAAGCCCCTACTCATGTTCAGTTGGAGGTCCCGCAGACTAGTCTTCTGCCGGGGGGTCCTGCCAACCCCATGTCCTGTACCGTTGGAGGTTCCGCTGGGGGTCCTGCCAACCCCATGTCCTGTCCAGTTGGAGGTCCCGCAGGACTAGTCTTCTGCCGGGGGTCCTGCCAACCCCATGTCTTGTCCAGTTGGAGGTCCCGCAGACTAGTCTTCTGCCGGGGGTCCTGCCAACCCCATGTCCTGTACCGTTGGAGGTTCCGCTGCGGGTCCTGCCAACCTCATGTCCTGTCCAGTTGGAGGTCCCGCAGACTAGTCTTCTGCCGGGGGTCCTGCCAACCCCATGTCCTGTCCAGTTGGAGGTCCCGCAGACTAGCCCTCTGCGGGGTCCTGCCAACCCATGTCTTGTCCAGTTGGAGGTCCCGCAGACTAGCCCTCTGCCGGGGGTCCTGCCAACCCATGTCCTGTCCAGTTGGAGGTCCCGCAGACTAGCCCTCTGTCGGGGGTCCTGCCAACCCCATGTCTTGTCCAGTTGGAGGTCACGCAGACTAGCCCTCTGCCGGGGGTCCTGCCAAACCCCATGTCTTGTCCAGTTGGAGGTCCCGCAGACTAGCCCTCTGCCGGGGGTCCTGCCAACCCCATGTCTTGTCCAGTTGGAGGTCCCGCAGACTAGCCCTCTGCCGGGGGTCCTGCCAACCCCATGGTCCTGTCCAGTTGGATGTCCCGCAGACTAGCCCTCTGCCGGGGGTCCTGCCAAACCCATGTCTTGTCCAGTTGGAGTCCCGCAGACTAGTCCCCTGCCGGGGGTCCTGCCAACCCTGTGTCCGTCCCGTTGGAGGTCCCGCCGACTACGCTCCTGCCGGGGGTCCTGCCAAC
>CADEHL010000903.1:2500-21076 GCA_902827135.1 Harpagifer antarcticus
ATCCAGGTAACCCTAGAACCCAGGTTACCCCAGATAACCCTAGAACCAAGGTAACCTTAGAATCCAGGTAACTCCAGGATCCAGGTAACCATAGAACCCAGGTAACCCCAGATAACCCTAGAACCAAGGTAACCTTAGAATCCAGGTAACTCCAGGATCCAGGTAACCCTAGAACCCAAGAAACCAGAAAAATCCTCAGCTTGTGTCCCAAGACTCTTGCCCCTTTTCCACCAAACCGGTTCTAAAGCTGGTTCCGGGCTACAGCCTGATTCAGCGCTGGTTCTTCCTGTTTCCACCGCAGCGGAGCCGGATCTAAGCACCGAAAACCGGTTCATAGCTGACCCCACTCAGCTGCCCAGCAAGAACCAAGAACCAATACTTCACGCTTACGTCGGAGGTGGGGGGGATTACCCTGATCAACAATAACAAAATGCCGCAAATTCTGTTCAGCAACACAATAGGAGCCAGGATGGATGCCAGTGAGCAGGAGAGGACCGCTGACGAGACAGAGGACCTCCTCGAGCTTTGGTCAAGAGGTCCAGAGGAAGCTGGATGGCACAACGCGGTCTAAAGCTATTCCCCAGCAGCTGCAGGGGACCTGGCCCCGCTGGATCCCACTGCACTCTGGAGCAAATAAGCAACAAGCTAAAAAAACTCAAGAAAGACTACCGGGATCATTGTTGTTGTTGTCGATGTGAGGGATTTCCGCGCCGTGTGGGTGTCATAAGAAGGCACGTAAACGTTTACGTGATGACGCAAACGATGACGCAATGACGCAGCTTCACTGGAGCTCCATTGCGCTCCGAGTGGTGGAAACACAAGTGGTGCTTCAAAGAACAACCAGTTCAGCACCAGAAAAGCAAAAGAATGATTCTTGAACCGGAACCGGTTTGGTGGAAAAGGGGCATTGGTAGTGTCCAGTGACTTGGTAGAGTACCAAACCTCAGGTGGTGTCCAGAGACTTGGTAGAGTCCCAAACCTCAGGTAGTGTCCAGAGACTTGGTAGAGTCCCAAACCTCAGGTAGTGTCCAGAGACTTGGCAGAGTCCCAAACCTCAGGTCGTGTCCCAAACCTCAGGTCGTGTCCCAAACCTCAGGTGGTGTCCAGAGACTTGGTAGAGTCCCAAACCTCAGGTAGTGTCCCAAACCTCAGGTGGTGTCCCAAACCTCAGGTGGTGTCCAGAGACTTGGTAGAGTCCCAAACCTCAGGTAGTGTCCCAAACCTCAGGTGGTGTCCAGAGACTTGGTCGAGTCCCAAACCTCAGGTGGTGTCCCAAACCTCAGGTGGTGTCCCAAAACTTGGTAGAGTCCCAAACGTTGAGTGTCTAGAGGAGGATTTTTGAGAGACGGTCATCTCTGTCTGTCTCTCCAGGTATCATGTTCCCGTCTCTCTCGTCCCTCCCCTACCTGCTCTGCTTCCAACTGTTGTGCACCTGGTGGGCGTGGTCAGGCCAGGTCCCGCCCCTCCTCTTCAGGTGTGTTTCTGTGATGTCACTGGTCTACTCCGCCTCCCACTTCCTGCTTGTCTACTTCTACCAGCTACCCCTGCTGCAGGAGGCGTGGCCTCCCAACCGCACCTCCGCCAGGTAACACACCTGCGCCAGGTAACACGCTCACACCAGGTAACACACCTTACCAGGTAACACACCTGAACAAGGTAACAAACTCTCACCAGGTAACACACCCCCGCCAGGTAACAAACTCTCACCAGGTAACACACCTCCCCAAGGTAATAGACCTCCACCAGGTAACACGCTCACACCAGGTAACACACCTTACCAGGTAATAGACCTCCACCAGGTAACACGCTCACACCAGGTAACACACCTTACCAGGTAATAGACCTCCACCAGGTAACACGCTCACACCAGGTAACACACCTCCCCAAGGTAATAGACCTCCACCAGGTAACACGCTCACACCAGGTAACACACCTTACCAGGTAATAGACCTCCACCAGGTAACACGCTCACACCAGGTAACACACCTTACCAGGTAATAGACCTCCACCAGGTAACACACTCACACCAGGTAACACACCTTACCAGGTAATAAACCTCCACCAGGTAACACATTTAGTTTGTTGGTCTAAGGCAGGCTCTGACCCTCTTCTGGAGAAATGCTTCAGAGTGATATTTGTTAGGATGAAATGGTTGAGTGTGTTTGAATCTGTGAGCAGCAGAGTCACGGCTTAGTGAAGGTCTCACATCCCTTATATTCCTTCAGTCTGTAACCGGAGGGGGTGTTTGGGTGTTCTTGTTTTGTTACTCTTCTGCCTACAAAATAAAAGTACTCCAGCTTTTCTAAAACCAGAACCCAGACTGTGTTCAGTGAAGACAGCAGGTTATAACTAGAGAATGCCATTCCTGAAGAAATTGCTAGTGGGAATGCATGAACTCTGGGGGCTTGAATGTGTGATGAGAAAAGAAAGTAAAAAGGCTTGGAAAAGCAGCACAATATTTGAACTGCAAACTTTTGAACTAACTTGATGGCGAATGATCTGTCGCCATGCCAACGGCATTTGATGACATCCCATAATACGCCTAGATGCGTTGATGGCTGCATCGTTATCGAAAAACCGTGTTTCATGGTGAGCATTGTGTTGCCATGGCAACGGCAATTGAAGAAATCTCAAAACTGTCCCGTAGATGTCTTCACACATGTGAAGTTTGAGCACTTTTTGAACATTTTCGCTGAGTTATAGCGACATTGTCTTTTATGGCGAGGGATGCGTTTCCATGGAAACGGCATATGGTGAGATCTCAGATTTGACGTAGAAATGTTGAGGCATGGAACGGTGATATACAGGTGAAGATTGTGGGACGACCAGACCGTGTCCATTGGAGCTACAGCCACATCGTGTTTTATGGCGAGGGATGCGTTTCCATGGAAACGGCATATGAAGACACCCCATAATTGGCTGGGCGGTTGAGGGCAGGACCATTAACCATTATCTGAAGTCTGCTGCTGTTTTATGGCGAGGGATGCGTTGCCATAGTAACATCAGATTTGATGTAGAGCTGTGTTAACCTCTACCTGCAGTCAGCTGCTCTGAGCGTGCTGGAGCGATGACATCATCGTGTTGCATCACACAGGTTAGTTGAGCTAACGAGCTCTGCAGAGATCACAGGATTCCATTGTTCTGAATGAGAGATGAACCTCTGACAGGTGAACGTTTTGTGGAATAACCGTAACAGATATCTGTGAAATTTCAAAACGTGAAGCATGTCAAGGAAGTTGAGCATCTGAAGTGTACTTTTTGTGTACTTTCGGGTTAATAATGTGGCCTTTTTGGCAGTTTAACTAAAAGTGTGTGGCTGCTGTGGTGGGGAAAGGTGAGGCTGAACTTACAATGGGCTTTAATGGAGACATGTTGACCGTTTGTGTCACTTCATGCCCTCAAGAGGCATTTAGTTGAATTGTTTTGCTTAATTTATTTTTATTTCTCAAGCTACGAGATGTTTCCTACGTTTGCCATGAGAAACGATGTCTCAGGAATGTAGGGTTTGGGAATTATGGCAGGTTGAAAAGAAAATATGAAGGCAAAACTAAATCTGTCCTCCACTCTAGCTGTGACATCACGCACTCTAAACTCTGAAGAAGGCCTCTGTACCAAGGTCTGAACAATGTTTAATATCTCTAAAAGTAAGAATCTGATTTAAAAGTTGTTTAATATGAATAATGTCAGAAAGATGTGTGACATTTTTAAGTTGGAATGAGGTTTCTGAGTGAAAGTAGTATTACTGATCCCACTTCCATCACATTAGTATGCATAACAAGTGACAGATGGGCCCACCCCCAATTATGCTAATGAGCTAAGTCCCGCCTCCCTTTGTTGGAGGTGTCATCACACGTAGGTGTGAAATGCCCCCATGTAGTACAGCCTTTGTTGTCTGTCCTTTGATGTGAGGGTTGAGGTGTTATAACACACAGGTGTGATATTTCGCACCGGCGTGTTATAAGCCTCTGATGTTAATCTAGGTGTTGATTAAGACTCTTTGAAGTTGTGCGTGAGACTGTCTTTTTTCACACCCAAAATCAATAGTTATACTGATTTAAACCCCAGGACCGTCTCCAGCTTAGACTTCCCCAGATTACTGGAAATATCATGGAGTTCTTTCACTTCAGTCAAAATATTCATGTGTTTGCTGTTTTCGACCCAAAGACGCGAGATGAGAGCGCCTGATACACTTTTGGTGTTTGTTTCATTTCTTCGGTAATGTTACGGAATGTTTCGGTAATGTTACAGATTCCAGGACCACTTTAAATGTTTTGTTTACAATACTATTACTATATATGAAAGCAAAAATAAACACATTTTCTTTTGTTATGGTTGTTTAATTGAAAACACAACATTCAACACATTTGAAGTTAGTGTCGTAGTACGAGGTAATAGACTTAACGATTTGCACTGCTGCTTCTCTCCGCGTTTCATTTACCGTGATCGGTTTATCGTTCAGTTCACACTGCCCAAGTAGATGTTTAGGAGTCTCTTGGAAGTATACGAATGCATTTCTTATATCAGATAAATGCATTAACATCACATGCAAATTCTCTATCCTTTCACCCCAACGATTACAATCTGCTTTGCTTCTTCTTCGGTTTCACCATCAGCTCTGAATGTGATCCTTTCTGGGGCTTCGTGTGCTTCTTGTGGTCTGTTGAATACCTGGCGTAGGATTTGTTTAGCTGTAAGGGCAGGTACCATATAATTCTCTTCAAAGGCTTTGTCTATGTCGTCACACGTTTTGGCGTATCCTTCGGTGTAATGACAACCGATACTAGAATAGAGATCCTCCAACAGTCTGTTAATACGTGTTCTGGCACTGTCGCCAATTTGGGCAATTCCACAGTATCGCGTTTCCTCTCATTATATTGAAGCAAAGCTCTGCCATTGCTTTTGGTATTTGCTCAACACATTCGCAGCAGTCGGTTAAGCCCCTGTCACACTGTCCCGAAATTGACACCCGATGGACACACGATAAGGAAATGTTCAAATTCGGCTCTGATCGTAACAACATCGAGCCATTCGTGAGGCATCTTAAGCCATCGTATGACCGCCGGTGGAGTCTCTCAGGCTCCGGCAGCAACTTCATGAGCGGCAACTTCGTAAGGCACTCGTGAGGGCATCTTGTCGAATCGTGTCATCTTCGTGTTATCATCGGTGCCATCGGGCATTCGCCCTCACTCTGATCGGGGCGAATGCCCGATGGCACCGATGATAACAAGATGCCCTCAAGATGGCCTTACGAAGGGCAACATTAACACACAAATTCAACACGAAAATGAACCTTCTCGAGGTCCTTCTGCAACTTTTTGGCATGCCAAAGATTATCCCACCGCTCACGAAGTTGCTGCCGGAGCCTGAGAAACTCCACCGGCGGTCATACGATGGCTTAAGATGCTTCACGAATGGCCCGATGTTGCTACGATCAGAGCCGAATTTGAACATTTCCTTTATCGTGTGTCCATCTGGTTTTATTGCACAACAAAATCATGTAAACATATTATGTGAATAACCCAATTTGTGTTCTGTGAAACTGAAAAGGATATAATATATTATCTTGAAGGAGAGTTGACAGGAAGTTGTTGTTGCTATGGAAACAACATTACGGAGAAAACGTAATATTTTCTACATATAAAGACGGATAAAGTAAAGAACAAAGTCTGAAGATATCAGTACAGCATCATAGTACTGTAACATCATTGTTTGTGGTACTTTCGTTGCAGTTTTCTTAAATGTAATGTAAATGTTGCCTTCGTGTGGTTCGGGGCCATCGTGCGTCCATCGGGTGTCAATTTCGGGACAGTGTGACAGGGGCTTTAGCGGTAGATGATCTATAAGATTATTATGATCCGGTAATGGCTCTACAACACCATCACCATCCTCTAGTTGACCTTTCTTCACTTTGTTCCTTTTTCTTTTCACCTTCCTTCTTTTTGTCTTTTTCGTTTTCCGTCCTTTTGCCGCTTTTCTTTTCATTCGCATTCTGCGTCTGCTTTTTACTTTTTCTTTTCTACTAATTGTCGTTTGCGATCTTGGCGAGTGGTATGAGATATAGTGTTTCTATAAAGGTTATCTATAATACCATCTTTTAAAGAAAGATATTCTTCATATGTCGTGTTATCATGGTCCTCTTTTGTCCTAAAGACCTTACGTGGATATAGAGGAGAGCTCTTCTTCGGGAGCATCCTCTCCCCTACTTTGTAGCATTCAGTCATTAAGCCCCTAGCCGTTACCCTGGTGATAATAAGGGGAGGCCACATCAGACTTGGTTTTTCTCAGATCCATGGCTAGTTTTCAACGGTCGTCTCAGTGGGGTCCTTCGTTTTAGATGATTTGCTGAGAGGGGTGGGACTTGTTGCGTTGAGTGGGAGGAGTCATCTGTAGAATTGAGAGTTTTTTCACCAGTATAATGTCCCTCGCTGTTTGACTCTTTTTAAAAAAGTTCTTTTTCATCTATCATTTTCAACCAAGCAGCAAGAGGTCAAATTTAAGAATAAGTAACAGGAATTACACACAAATCTGCAGTGTGTCCGTAAAAAGTGTTAAAATCACAAGAGAACAGTCTTTAAGAAAATAAATGTTACAAAGTGACTGACATTCTACCAGTTGTAAAGTTTTCAGACAACAAACTGTATCTAAAAGTATCTTGGTAAAGTCATCAAAAACCACATTGTTTAACTGGATTGTCTTAAATCAAAAAGCTGCCATTAAGAGTCACATTCTTAAAGGTCCCATGTCATGGCCATTTCCACTGATCATAATTCCATTGTTGAGCTCTAATAGAATAGATGTATACTGTGCAATGTTCCAAACTCACATTGGTTCCTCACAGCATCTCTGTAAAGTCTGTGTATTCAGCAGTATTCACTCTCTCCACTAAACGGCTCATTGCAGCTCTTGCCCCCCCCCCCCTCCCTGTGAGCCCAGTGTGCTCCGATTGGTCGGGACCAGTCGAGACATTGTGAATCGCGCTGAGCTCCGTGGAGGTGTGATTTCCTTGTTTAGCGAAACACAGCCAAACTCACCCTGAACACACAAAGTCACAGCCGAAAGAAAAAGCATTAAGTGTGGCTTGATATTGAGTAAGGTTGATAAACGCTGTGAGAATGGGTCTGCAGAGAGAATGGGTCTGCACAGAGAATGGGTCTGCAGAGAGAATGGGTCTGCAGGGAGAATGGGTCTGCAGAGAGAATGGGTCTGCAGAGAGAATGGGTCTGCAGAGAGAATGGGTCTGCACAGAGAATGGGTCTGCAGAGAGAATGGGTCTGCAGAGAGAATGGGTCTGCAGAGAGAATGGGTCTGTAGAGAGAATGGGTCTGCAGGGAGAATGGGTCTGCAGAGAGAATGGGTCTTCAGAGAGAATGGGTCTGCAGGGAGAATGGGTCTGCAGAGAGAATGGGTCTGCAGAGAGAATGGTCTGCAGGGACTGAGGAGAATGGGCTGCAGAGAGAATGGGTCTGCAGAGAGAATGGGTCTGCAGAGAGAATGGGTCTGCAGAGAGAATGGGTCTGCAGAGAGAACTGTCTGTTATCAGCCCGCAGCCAGGGAGGAGAAATCAGCAGAGCTGCCTACTGCACTGAGTGTGTGTGTGAGGAAGTCCGTGGATTGGTCAATTTGAACCAATCAGCGGGGGCTTAACGTAACGGCTCCACACACCGTTTACATGCATAAAAACCTTCATAACACACAAGGGGACGGGTAATAACCGGAAAAGCATGGGCCCTTTAAGTAACAGCTATTTAGACAACGTATTTGATTTTTCTAGTTGTAATTTTTTGCAGACCTCAAAGTGTGTCTCAAAGTATCTCAAAGAGACAAAATCCAACAATCTGCCTCTTGTCAGTGAAAAGGTGTTAAAATCATAAACTGGCCTTTTAGAGTCAGAAAATAAATGTTACAAAGTGACTGACATTCGACCAGTTGTAAAGTTTTCAGACACAAAACTGTATCTAAAAGTATCTTGGTTGCAGAAAAAACAAAAATCAGTAAAGTCATCTAAAAACATATATTTAAAAAAGTAATTAGTCAAGTTATCAAAACTGTGCTAAAATCACAAACTCTCCATTTAGTGTTTGATTCTTTAAGAAACTCAATTCATTACAAATCAGTATAGCATTCGTGTATGAGCAGCACATCACAGAGTCAAGGTTAATGTCAATATTCAAATCAATGAATATTTTACCAAGTTATAAAGTTTTGCATCCAATAAAGTGTAACTATAAGTATCTTTGGAGGAGAAAAAACTCAAATCATTTAAGTTATTTCCAGAAAACTGGATTGTCTTAAAATCCCAAAGTGATTTAAGAGTCACAGAAAAAGTACTTAACTTTCTACCAGTTGTAAAGTTGTCATAAAACTCTATCCAAAAAGTAAGGGAAAGACAACGAGATAAAAAAAAGCTAAATCTGCCTAGTGTCAGTAAAAAAGAGTTAAAATCACAAACTTGCCTTTTAGAGTCACATTCTTAAGTAACAGCTATTTAGACAAAGTATTTCATTTTTTATAGTTTGAACTTTTTGCATACATAAACATGTATCTTACAGTTCCTTTGTGAGAGAATCTTCCTTATAGTTAATAACGTAATTAAACAATAAAAAAGACATGATCAAGGGGGCATTAAGATCTTTAAACTATGAATACCCTCTTCATAAAAGAGACTTCCTTGTAGTTAATAAAGTAATTACACATTAGTTCACAAGCCATACAACTTAGAACATCTTTAGTGAACACAACTCATATTAAACAACTAATCTAATTAGAGAGGACGATACAAGTGTTAGGTGACTCCACCCCCCTATCTTTCTGGCATAGGATAACAGCAAAATCAGGGGGTGACAGGAGGGGGAGAGAAAGCGGGGGAGAAGAAGGGGTGTGAGGGGGACGGGGGAGACAGTCTCACACATCCAGACTCCATTTTTCATGAAGAGCCTGAGACGGAGTTTTTTTTTTACCTAACTCCACCCCCACTATCTTCTGGCCTCATAGCCAAAGGAAGGGGTGGAGAAAGGGGGGAGAGGCAGGGGGTGTGAGGGGACGGTGTGCGAGACAGTCTCACGCACAACTTCAAAGAGACTGCCTTAATCAACACCTAGATTAACATCAGAGGCTTATAACACGCTGGTGCGTTATCACACCTGCATGTTATAACACCTCAACCCTCACATCAAAGGATTAGACATCAAAGGCACTACTACAGGGGGGCATTTCACACCTACGTGTGATGACACCTCGAACAAAGAGAGGTGGGACTTAGCTCATTAGCATAATTGGGGGCGGGCCCACCTTTTTATGCATACTAATGTGATGGAAGCGGGATCAGTAATACTACTTATGAAGGAGCAGTTAGCAGTTGAGAGTTCTCCATTGACTTCAATGTTCAAATTGTGATGAATTATGGGATGTATCTCTGGAATTATGAAAGTTATGAATGAGAAAAGTAATAGCCATCGATTCCCGACCGAGCTGAAAGTGTTGATGTTTGAACAGAGTTTCTGCGATGTGGAATGTGGGAGAAGAAGAGGTGCAAAATAACCCGGCGGAATAATAAAGAATGTTGTGCGTCGAAGAACAAGTAGCTTTCCCACTAAATTACCTGCTCTATAATTACTCTATAAACACATGCTGCTGTAAACAGGGGGGCTGCTGCCCCCCGCTGGGGGTCTGAGGGAACACAGATTTAACATTACAGTGTCCCCCCCCCACAGTGTTCTGGGACTCCTCCCCCTGGTTTATCACTGATAGTGTTATGCCCCTCCCACAGTGTTCTGGGGCTCCTCCCCCTGGTTTATCACTGATAGTGTTTATGCCCCTCCCACAGTGTTCTGGGGCTCCTCCCCCTGGTTTATCACTGATAGTGTTATGCCCCTCCCACAGTGTTCTGGGGCTCCTCCCCCTGGTTTATCACTGATAGTGTTATGCCCCTCCCACAGTGTTCTGGGGCTCCTCCCCCTGGTTTATCACTGATAGTGTTATGCCCCTCCCACAGTGTTCTGGGGCTCCTCCCCCTGGTTTCTTACTGATAGTGTTATGCCCCTCCCACAGTGTTCTGGGGCTCCTCCCCCTGGTTTCTTACTGATAGTATTATGCCCCTCCCACAGTGTTCTGGGGCTCCTCCCCCTTGTTTCTTACTGATAGTGTTATGCCCCTCCCACAGTGTTCTGGGGCTCATCCCCCTGGTTTATCACTGATAGTGTTATGCCCCTCCCACAGTGTTCTGGGGCTCCTCCCCCTTGTTTCTTACTGATAGTGTTATGCCCCTCCCACAGTGTTCTGGGGCTCATCCCCCTGGTTTATCACTGATAGTGTTATGCCCCTCCCACAGTGTTCTGGGGCTCCTCCCCCTTGTTTCTTACTGATAGTGTTATGCCCCTCCCACAGTGTTCTGGGGCTCCTCCCTCTGGTCTCGATGGACTGTGTTGACCCCTGGAGGCTGACGGTGACCTCTGACCTCCACTGGTTCCACTTCAGCTCGCCCCTGATGGTTCTGCTTCTCTACCACACGGTGGCGTCGCTCCGGAGGAACCAGGTGTGTTATCTCATCTCTCATTGGTCGACGTATTCAGTGTTTGTTTACAGAGGTTCACATTGGCTGACGGGGATCACATGTTTCCTCAGCTGATCGACTGTGGGCGGGGCTTAGAGAGGGCGGGGTCGGAGGTCGGTGGGAGCTGTGACATCATCACCACCACCAGCAACCTGAGCGGTGATGTCATCGGTGACATCACAGCGGAGAAACGGCGAGAGATGTGGAGACGAGCTCACCGGAGCAGAGACGTAATTATATTAACACTTATTATTATTATTATTATCATCATCAATATATTTCAGTCTTTAGTCTGAAGCGTGTCTCTGTCTCTAGGTGCTGACATCGTCCAATCAGAGTCCCTCTGACTCTTTTGCCCCGCCCACCCAGAGCACAGCTCTCGGATTAGATAATTACTCAACACCTCACTACTCCCTAAGCCAATCAGGTGAGCTGTCCACCTGTTCACCTGTCTACCTGCTCACCTGTCTACATCTTCCCCTGCCTCACCTGTCTACCTGCTCACCTGTCTCACCTGTCCACCTGTCTCACCTGTCCACCCGTCTACCTGCTCACCTGTCCACCTGTCCACCCGTCTACCTGCTCACCTGTCCACCTGTCTCACCTGTCCACCCGTCTACCTACTCACCTGTCCACCTGTCTCACCTGTCCACCTGTCTACCTGCTCACCTGTCCACCTGTCTCACTGTCCACCCGTCTACCTGCTCACCTGTCCACCCATCTACCTGCTCACCTGTCTACCTGCTCACCTGTCTCACCTGTCCACCTGTCTACCTGCTCACCTGTCTCACCTGTCCACCCATCTACCTGCTCACCTGTCTACCTGCTCACCTGTCTCACCTGTCCACCCGTCTACCTGCTCACCTGTCCACCTGTCTCACCTGTCTACCTGCCCACCTGTCCACCTGTTCACCTGTCTCACCTGTCCACCTGTCTCACCTGTCTACCTGCCCACCTGTCCACCTGTCTCACCTCTGCTGCAGACACGTTGGAGACCTGTGAGTTTGGTGCAGACGGCTGGGAGGAGCCTCAGATGAGTCCGGGTGAGGTGGGCGGGGCCTGTCCAGGTGAGGGGGGCGGGGCCTGGAGCTTCCTGCTGCAGCAGAGCTACCTGTGTGCCCTGATGGCCATGATGCTGTGGCCCGTCAGCTACGTGTCGTGGCTCACCTGTGTGCTGCTGCTCTGGTCCTGTCTGCTCTGGATGCTGAAGGAGCGACGCCGTTACACTATGATGTCATCGCCCTGGCTGGTCGCCTACGGCAACCTGCTGGTGCTGTTGCAGTACATCTACAGCTTCCCCCCCGTACAGGAAGTGCCTGGGCTGTTCCCACGGAAACAAGATCCCTGCAGGGAGCTGGCCTCAAAGGTACCAATACTTCTACTTATATATACCACTAATACTACTACATATATATGTGTTGATGTGTACTCTGTGTTGCTGTGTACTCTGTGTTGATGTGTACTCTGTGTACTCTGTGTCGATGTGTACTCTGTGTTGATGTGTTGCTGTGTACTCTGTGTTGCACAGATGTGTACTCTGTGTTGCTGTGTACTCTGTGTTGATGTGTACTCTGTGTTGCTGTGTACTCTGTGTTGCTGTGTACTCTGTGTTGCACAGATGTGTACTCTGTGTTGCTGTGTACTCTGTGTTGATGTGTACTCTGTGTTGCTGTGTACTCTGTGTTGCTGTGTACTCTGTGTTGCTGTGTACTCTGTGTTGCACAGATGTGTACTCTGTGTTGATGTGTACTCTGTGTTGCTGTGTACTCTGTGTTGATGTGTACTCTGTGTTGATGTGTACTCTGTGTTGCTGTGTACTCTGAGTACTCTGTGTTGCTGTGTACTCTGTGTTGCTGTGTACTCTGTGTTGCTGTGTACTCTGTGTTGATGTGTTGCTGTGTACTCTGTGTTGCACAGATGTGTACTCTGTGTTGCTGTGTACTCTGTGTTGATGTGTACTCTGTGTTGATGTGTACTCTGTGTTGCTGTGTACTCTGTGTTGATGTATTGCTGTGTACTCTGTGTTGCACAGATGTGTACTCTGTGTTGCTGTGTACTCTGTGTTGCTGTGTACTCTGTGTTGATGTGTACTCTGTGTTGATGTGTACTCTGTGTACTCTGTGTTGATGTGTACTCTGTGTTGCTGTGTACTCTGTGTTGATGTGTACTCTGTGTTGATGTGTACTCTGTGTACTCTGTGTTGATGTGTACTCTGTGTTGCTGTGTACTCTGTGTTGATGTGTACTCTGTGTTGATGTGTACTCTGTGTTGATGTGTACTCTGTGTTGCTGTGTACTCTGTGTTGATGTGTACTCTGTGTTGATGTGTACTCTGTGTTGCTGTGTACTCTGTGTTGATGTGTACTCTGTGTTGATGTGTACTCTGTGTTGATGTGTACTCTGTGTTGATGTGTACTCTGTGTTGATGTGTACTCTGTGTTGATGTGTACTCTGTGTTGCTGTGTACTCTGTGTTGATGTGTACTCTGTGTTGATGTATACTCTGTGTACTCTGTGTTGCTGTGTACTCTGTGTTGATGTGTACTCTGTGTTGATGTATACTCTGTGTTGATGTATACTCTGTGTACTCTGTGTTGCTGTGTACTCTGTGTTGATGTGTACTCTGTGTTGATGTGTACTCTGTGTTGATGTATACTCTGTGTACACTGTGTTGATGTGTACTCTGTGTACTCTGTGTTGCTGTGTACTCTGTGTTGATGTGTACTCTGTGTTGATGTGTACTCTGTGTTGCTGTGTACTCTGTGTTGATGTGTACTCTGTGTACTCTGTGTTGTTGTGTACTCTGTGTTGCTGTGTACTCTGTGTTGATGTGTACTCTGTGTTGCTGTGTACTCTGTGTCGATGTGTACTCTGTGTACTCTGTGTTGATGTGTACCCTGTGTACTCTGTGTTGCTGTGTACTCTGTGTTGATGTATACTCTGTGTACTCTGTGTACTCTGTGTTGCTGTGTACTCTGTGTTGATGTGTACTCTGTGTTGATGTATACTCTGTGTACACTGTGTTGATGTGTACTCTGTGTACTTTGTGTTGTTGTGTACTCTGTGTTGATGTGTACTCTGTGTTGATGTGTACTCTGTGTTGATGTGTACTCTGTGTTGATGTGTACTCTGTGTTGATGTGTACTCTGTGTTGATGTGTACTCTGTGTTGCTGTGTACTCTGTGTACTCTGTGTTGCTGTGTACTCTGTGTTGATGTATACTCTGTGTACTCTGTGTACTCTGTGTTGCTGTGTACTCTGTGTTGATGTGTACTCTGTGTTGATGTATACTCTGTGTACTCTGTGTTGCTGTGTACTCTGTGTTGATGTGTACTCTGTGTACTCTGTGTTGTTGTGTACTCTGTGTTGATGTGTACTCTGTGTTGATGTGTACTCTGTGTACTCTGTGTTGATGTGTACTCTGTGTACTCTGTGTTGCAGCTGTTGTGTCTGCTGAGCTTCTGGCTGCTGCTGAGACAGGCTCTGACTGAGAAGAGAGACAGACAGGAGGACACACAGCTGTCTACCATCACTGTCCACATGGAGGGTAAGACACCTGTCTCACTGCTCACCTGTCTCACTGCTCACCTGTCTCACTGCTCACCTGTCTCACCTGTCTCACCTGTCTCACTGCTCACCTGTCTCAATGCTCACCTGTCTCAATGCTCACCTGTCTCACCTGTCTCAATGCTCACCTGTCTCACTGCTCACCTGTCTCACCTGTCTCACTGCTCACCTGCCTCAATGCTCACCTGTCGTAATGCTCACCTGCCTCACGGCTCACCTGTCTCACTGCTCACCTGTCTCAATGCTCACCTGTCTCAATGCTCACCTGTCTCACCTGTCTCAATGCTCACCTGTCTCACTGCTCACCTGTCTCACCTGTCTCACTGCTCACCTGCCTCAATGCTCACCTGTCTCAATGCTCACCTGTCTCACTGCTCACCTGTCTCACGGCTCACCTGTCTTAATGCTCACCTGCCTCAATGCTCACCTGTCTCACTGCTCACCTCTCACTGCTCACCTGTCGTAATGCTCACCTGCCTCAATGCTCACCTGTCTCACCTGTCTCACTGCTCACCTGTCTCACTGCTCACCTGTCTCAATGCTCACCTATCTCACGGCTCACCTGTCGTAATGCTCACCTGTCGTAATGCTCACCTGCCTCAATGCTCACCTGTCTCACGGCTCACCTGTCTCACGGCTCACCTGTCTCACTGCTCACCTGTCTCACTGCTCACCTGTCTCACTGCTCACCTGTCTCACGGCTCACCTGTCGTAATGCTCACCTGTCTCACTGCTCACCTGTCTCACTGCTCACCTGTCTCAATGCTCACCTGTCTCACTGCTCACCTGTCTCACTGCTCACCTGTCGTAATGCTCACCTGTCTCACTGCTCACCTGTCTCACTGCTCACCTGTCGTAATGCTCACCTGCCTCAATGCTCACCTGCCTCAATGCTCACCTGTCTCATGGCTCACCTGTCTCACTGCTCACCTGTCGTAATGCTCACCTGTCTCACTGCTCACCTGTCTCACTGCTCACCTGTCGTAATGCTCACCTGCCTCAATGCTCACCTGTCTCATGGCTCACCTGTCTCACTGCTCACCTGTCTCACTGCTCACCTGTCTCACGGCTCACCTGTCGTAATGCTCACCTGCCTCAATGCTCACCTGTCTCATGGCTCACCTGTCTCACTGCTCACCTGTCTCACTGCTCACCTGTCTCACGGCTCACCTGTCTCACGGCTCACCTGTCTCAATGCTCATCTGTCTCACGGCTCACCTGTCTGTCTGTGTGCCCTCCAGACGAGGAGAAGGGTGAGACAGGTGAGGTCTCGTATGAGCAGGTGCTCCTGCAGGAGGGGGGGGTGACGATGGAGGCTCTGGTTGCCGTGGTTACCCGGATGTTCGTGAAGTACTGGATCTACGTCTGTGGAACCATGTTCTTCTTTGTGAGCTTCGAGGGGAAGATCGTCCTCTACAAGGTCATCTACATGGTGCTGCTGCTGTGCTGCAGCGCCCTCTACCAGGTGAGACATGGTACTACAGGTACTAATACATACAGGTACTAAAACATATACTACAGGTACTACTACATATACTACAGGTACTACAATATACAGGTACTACTACATATACTACAGGTATTAATACAAGGTCATCTACATGGTGCTGCTGCTGTGCTGCAGCGCCCTCTACCAGGTGAGACATGGTACTACAGGTACTAATACATACAGGTACTAAAACATATACTACAGGTACTACTACATATACTACAGGTACTACAGTATACAGGTACTACTACATATACTACAGGTATTAATACAAGGTCATCTACATGGTGCTGCTGCTGTGCTGCAGCGCCCTCTACCAGGTGAGACATGGTACTACAGGTACTAATACATACAGGTACTAAAACATATACTACAGGTACTACAACATACAGGTACTACTACATATACTACAGGTATTAATACAAAGTCATCTACATGGTGCTGCTGCTGTGCTGCAGCGCCCTCTACTACAGCACTGCAGGTAATGCAGATACTGTCCTGTACTGACCTGTCTGTCTCTCTGTAGTTGAACTACGAGCGTTGGCGTGCCATGCTCAGGGGCTTCTGGGTAGCAGTGGTGGTTTATTCCATGCTGGTGCTGATCCTGGTCTACACCTTCCAGTTCCCCACGTCCCCCCAGACCTGGAGCTACTACACCGGACTCAGTACTCACAGGTACACACACACACACACACACACAGGTATACAAACACACACAGGTATACACAGATCCAGAACCAGGAGCACTGATGGTTCTCAGCTGAGAGGGCTTGAATTTTGACTTGAGCCGTCCTTTATACACTGAACAAAATATAAATGCAACACTTTTGTCTTTGCTCCCATTGTTCATGAGATGAACTCAAAGATCTAAAACATTTTCTAGAAACACAAAATAACCATTTCTCTCAAATATTGTTCAGAGATCTGAAAGAATGTGTGATAGTGAGCACTTCTCCTTTACGAGGTAATCCACCTCACAGGTGATATCAAGATGCTGATTGGACAGCATGGTTACTGCACAGGTGAGCCTTAGGCTGGCCACCATAAAAGGCCACTCTGAAACGTGCAGTTTGGCTTTATTGGGGGGGTCTGGGGGGGTCCGAAAACCAGTCAGTATCTGGTGTGACCACCACTTGCCTCACGCAGTGCAACACATCTCCTTGGCATAGAGTTGATCAGGTGGTTGATGGTGGCCTGTGCCAAGTTGCTGGATATTGGCAGGAACTGGAACACGCTGTCGTATACGCCGATCCAGAGCAAGCATGCTCAATGGGTGACCTGTCCGGTGAGTATGCTGGCCATGCAAGAACTGGGATGTTTTCAGCCTCCAGGAATTGTGTACAGATCCTTGCAACATGGGGCCGTGCATTATCACGCTGCAACATGAGGTGATGGTCCCCCAGACCCCCCCAGTAAAGCCAAACTGCACGTTTCAGAGTGGCCTTTTATTGTGGCCAGCCTAAAGCACACCTGTGCAGTAACCATGCTGTCTAATCAGCATCTTGATATCACCTGTTAGTGAGCCGGATCATTTGGCTCTCTTAAAGCGTCGGCTGTGTCGGCTCCCACACGGCTCTTCACGTTACCACAGTTTACCACGGAGGCTCAGTTTCGCCGCTGCGAGGCTCCGGCGCTCGCAGCTCACGCGCGTGCTCCACTAAAACCCCCCCGCTCATCGCGTCCAAATCGCACACGTTCCGTGTTGTCCTGTAGCAGGCACCAGACTCCTTTGCCCCTCAGAGGGATGTCCTTAAATCACTTTAAGGACCCGCTACAGGACAACACGTCCCGTAGCATAAACATATTAAAGGTCATTTACATATACAGGGGTAGACATTAAGGGTACAATTCTCTTAACCTCAGGCCCCACCAGTGTAACCTCTGGCCCCACCAGTGTAACCTCTGGCCCCACCAGTGTAACCTCTGGCCCCACCAGTGTAACCTCTGGCCCCACCAGTGTAACCTCTGGCCCCACCAGTGTAACCTCTGGCCCCACCAGTGTAACCTCTGGCCCGGAGCATTCGTCCAAAGGATCGACTAATGTAGAAAATGAACACACTTGTTGCCATAGTACTTTATGCACTAACTACTTGTACTACAACATTTGAATACATTACATTAGCATCTGCGAGCTGTTCTACTTCAACAGGTGAACAGGTACTCACAGGTGAACAGGTACTCACAGGTGAACAGGTCACAGGTGAACAGGTCCTCACAGGTGAACAGGTCACAGGTGAACAGGTACTCACAGGTGATGGTTTTCTGTCTGCAGGTTGGAGGACATCGGGCTGGAGAAGTTCTCTGTTCCGGTTCTCTTCACCAGGATCTTCATCCCGGCTGCCTTCCTGCTGGTACTGTCTCTCCTTCTGAAGGGTCTGCAGCTAACCGGATGCTAACACAACTAAAGAGCCGTTAGCATAGCGAGCTAACCGGATGCTAACACAACTAACGAGTCGTTAGCATAGCGAGCTAACCGGATGCTAACACAACTAAAGAGCCGTTAGCATAGCGAGCTAACCGGATGCTAACACAACTAAAGAGCCGTTAGCATAGCGAGCTAACCGGATGCTAACACAACTAAAGAGCCGTTAGCATAGCGAGCTAACCGGATGCTAACACAACTAAAGAGCCGTTAGCATAGCGAGCTAACCGGATGCTAACACAACTAAAGAGCCGTTAGCATAGCGAGCTAACCGGATTGCTAACACAACTAACGAGTCGTTAGCATAGCGAGGCTAACCGGATGCTAACACAACTAAAGAGCCGTTAGCATAGCGGAGCTAACCGGATGCTAACACAACTAAAGAGCCGTTAGCATAGCGAGCTAACCGGATGCTAACACAACTAAAGAGCCGTTAGCATAGCGAGTTAACCGGATGCTAACACAACTAAAGAGCCGTTAGCATAGCGAGCTAACCGGATGCTAACACAACTAACGAGTCGTTAGCATAGCGAGCTAACCGGATAAAGAGC
>CADEHL010000904.1:0-25905 GCA_902827135.1 Harpagifer antarcticus
CAGGCTCCTCCTCCAACAGAGCAGCACACGACACAATGAGTTCACAGGCTCCTCCTCCACGAGCAAGCACACGAACACAATGAGTTCACAGGCTCCTCCTCCAACAGAGCAGCACACGAACACAGTGAGTTCACAGGCTCCTCCTCCAACAGAGCAGCAACGAACACAGTGAGTTCACAGGCTCTCCTCCAACAGGCAGCACACGAACACAGTGAGTTCAGGCTCCTCCTCCAACAGAGCAGCACACGAACACAGTGAGTTCACAGGCTCCTCCTCCCAACAGAGCAGCACACGAACACATGAGTTCACAGGCTCCTCCTCCAACAAGCAGCACACGAACACAGTGAGTTCACAGGCTCCTCCTCCAACAGAGCAGCACACGAACACAGTGAGTTCACAGGCTCCTCCTCCAACAGAGCAGCACACGAACACAGTGAGTCACAGGCTCCTCCTCCAACAGAGCAGCACACGAACACAATGAGTTCACAGGCTCCTCCTCCAACAGAGCAGCACACGAACACAGTGAGTTCACAGGCTCCTCCTCCACAGAGCAGCACACGAACACAGTGAGTTCACAGGCTCCTCCTCCAACAGAGCAGCACACACGAACACAATGAGTTCACAGGCTCCTCCTCCAACAGAGCAGCACACGAACACAGTGAGTTCACAGGCTCCTCCTCCAACAGAGCAGCACACGACACAGTGAGTTCACAGCTCCCTCCTCCAACAGAGCAGCACACGAACACAATGAGTTCACAGGCTCCTCCTCCAACAGAGCAGCACACGAACACAGTGAGTTCACAGGCTCCTCCTCCAACAGAGCAGCACACGAACACAGTGAGTTCACAGGCTCCTCCTCCAACAGAGCAGCACACGAACACAGTGAGTTCACAGGCTCCTCCTCCAACAGAGCAGCACACGAACACAATGAGTTCACAGGCTCCTCCTCCAACAGAGCAGCACACGAACACAATGAGTTCACAGGCTCCTCCTCCAACAGAGCAGCACACGAACACAATGAGTTCACAGGCTCCTCCTCCAACAGAGCAGCACACGAACACAATGAGTTCACAGGCTCCTCCTCCAACAGAGCAGCACACGAACACAATGAGTTCACAGGCTCCTCCTCCAACAGAGCAGCACACGAACACAGTGAGTTCACAGGCTCCTCCTCCAACAGAGCAGCACACGAACACAGTGAGTTCACAGGCTCCTCCTCCAACAGAGCAGCACACGAACACAGTGAGTTCACAGGCTCCTCCTCCAACAGAGCAGCACACGAACACAATGAGTTCACAGGCTCCTCCTCCAACAGAGCAGCACACGAACACAGTGAGTTCACAGGCTCCTCCTCCAACAGAGCAGCACACGAACACAGTGAGTTCACAGGCTCCTCCTCCAACAGAGCAGCACACGAACACAATGAGTTCACAGGCTCCTCCTCCAACAGAGCAGCACACGAACACAGTGAGTTCACAGGCTCCTCCTCCAACAGAGCAGCACACGAACACAGTGAGTTCACAGGCTCCTCCTCCAACAGAGCAGCACACGAACACAGTGAGTTCACAGGCTCCTCCTCCAACAGAGCAGCACACGAACACAGACACAACAGTACCGGTAAATACAGCTGACCAGAACATGAACCCACACACACCTGAGAGCCACCTGACCAGAACATGAACCCACACACACCTGGGAGCCAGCTGACCAGAACATTGACCCACACACACCTGAGAGCCAGCTGACCAGAACATGAACCCACACACACCTGAGAGCCAGCTGACCAGAACATGAACCCACACACACCTGAGAGCCAGCTGACCAGAACATGAACCCACACACACCTGAGAGCCACCTGACCAGAACATGAACCCACACACACCTGAGAGCCAGCTGACCAGAACATGAACACACACACCTGAGAGCCAGCTGACCAGAACATGAACACACACACCTGAGAGCCAGCTGACCAGAACATGAACCACACACACCTGGGAGCCAGCTGACCAGAACATGAACCACACACACCTGAGAGCCAGCTGACCAGAACATGAACCCACACACACCTGAGAGCCAGCTGACCAGAACATGAACCCATACACACCTGAGAGCCACCTGACCAGAACATGAACCCACACACACCTGAGAGCCAGCTGACCAGAACATGAACCCACACACACCTGGGAGCCAGCTGACCAGAACATGAACACACACACACCTGAGAGCCAGCTGACCAGAACATGAACCCACACACACCTGGGAGCCAGCTGACCAGAACATGAACCCACACACACCTGAGAGCCACCTGACCAGAACATGAACCCACACACACCCGGGAGCCAGCTGACCAGAACATGAACCCACACACACCTGAGAGCCAGCTGACCAGAACATGAACCCACACACACCTGAGAGCCAGCTGCTTTTTTTTCCGCTGCTCTTCTCAAATCACAATGAAGATGTTTAGCACGGCTTAGTTAACCCTTTAATGCCCCCCCCCCTCTCTCTCAGGTAAACACATCTTTGCCTACGTGAACCTCCCTGACTTGGCGGTGGGTCTCATCCTATTGGCTCTCTCCCTCTTCGTCCTCTGCTCCTGCCTCATCCTCATCGTCAAGCTGCTGAACTCCATGCTGAAGGGCCAGGTGGCCGTGGTCATCAAGAAGGTGCTCAACACAGGTGAACAAAACGACTCCCTGTGACCATTGACCGGCGAATTATCATCTGTTATACTGTGTAAAGGCGCTTCTCAAGAGCCACGTGCTGATTGGAGGAACACCTGTATTCAATGCTCCGCTGTTCCCTCAGACTTCCCCTTCCCCTTCGCCTGGGTCACGGGATACCTGGCCATGTTCGTTGGGGCTGGGATGACCTTCATCGTGCAGAGCAGCTCCGTCTTCACCTCCGCCATCACGCCGCTCGTTGGTGAGACCTTTGGCGATATATCTTTTTAATCACATCAACATGTTGGGAGACTTCTGGGAAGCAGTAATATCCTCTCTCAACAACAACAACAACAACGCTATTGACAGGGAAACCACCAGAGAACATTTTAGCTTTTATGTTTTTAGAAATATTTTATAAATATTTTAGAAAGATCAGATTTCCTTCCAGTAAAAAGTAAATAATTGAGTTTGTGATTGAAATATCTCCCCCCCCCCCCCACAGGTATCGGGGTGATCAGCCTGGAGCGAGCCTACCCTCTGACTCTGGGCTCTAATATTGGAACGACCACCACGGCTATCCTGGCTGCGATGGCCAGCCCCGGAGAAACGCTCGAGAACTCTCTGCAGGTGAGAGGCTAACAGCTGTTAGCATCACAAAACCCTCTCCATGTGTGTTTTATCTGTGTGGACACTGGGGGAGAGCAGTGGGAGTTAGCTTTTAGCTTTTAGCAGCTAACTGTTAGACGTTGAGAATGGGAGAAACTTCTCTGACTTCGTGCGGTCGAAGTCGCAACACAGTCTCACGGCATTTCGTGTTATAGTCACGAAATTAATCTTTTGATTCGTGTTCACCAAAACCTTTTCCCCATTTGTTTCGTGTCGATTTTAAAGCAATGTAAATAATAACAAATTAGAGGTGAACACGAATCAATAGATTACATTGATTTGTGACGATAACACGACGTGCCGGGAGACCGGCTGTTAGAACGGGGTACAAAAATACTGGACTCAATTGCGACGGCTCAGATTTTAATGAAAAAATAAAACAAAGTTTTAACAAAAAATCACTCAAGCGAGGACAAAACAAAACTTCTCGATTTCAAACAAACAAAAACTCTTCTCTCTGGTTTTAACGCTGGGTCTCTGGACATGCAAGCACACTGAAACAAGACGAACTGGCACAAGACAAAGGGAGACAAGGACTATTTACACATGAGGGAATAGGGACCAGGTGGAAACAATCAGGGGCGGCCTGAAAGGAAAGACAAGAGGTAAGTACACAATAAAACAGGAAATGGGAAAACGAGACATGACATGAAACAACAGACATAAAACAAACACGACTAACACAATTGACGAGACACCACACCGGGTTGGGAATCAACAATTGTGGAATTGTATAGGAATCGAATACACTTCTTGTATTGTTAGCATGCTAGCAATACACTTCTTGTATTGTTAGCATGCTAGCAATACACTTCTTGTATTGTTAGCATGCTAGCAATACACTTCTTGTATTGTTAGCATGCTAGCCAAGTAACCATTTGGTAAACATTATAACATCAGCATGATAGCAACATCGTGGTGTGTAATGGCTAACCCGAGACCCATGAATATCCAATGGGATTTGTCGATGTGATGTTGAGGCTGTGAGGACCCCTCTATTGGGCCCATGTTAGCATGCTAATGTTAGCTCAGGGTCCTGATGTTTCCCCTGAGGCCACAGCTCTGATTTGTTTCCTCCAGATCGCTCTGTGCCACTTCTTCTTCAACATCATGGGGATCATGCTCTGGTACCCGATCCCCTTCACGCGTGTTCCCATCCGTCTGGCCCGCGGCCTGGGGAACCACACGGCTCAGTACCGCTGGTTCGCTGCTGTCTACCTCGTCCTCTGCTTCCTGGTGCTTCCTCTGAGCATCTTCGGCCTCTCTATGGCTGGATGGCAGGTCCTGGTGGGCGTCAGCGTTCCCATCGTGGCGCTGGTGATCTTCGTAATCGTGGTAAACGTGATGCAGTCGCGATGTGAACGTTTCCTGCCTCGGATACTGCGGAGCTGGGAGTTCCTTCCTCGTCCGTTTCACTCCATGGAGCCGTGGGACGCCGTGGTGCAGTCCATGTCCGGGTTCTGCAGGCGGAGATGCTGCTGCTGCTGCAAATGCTCCCGGACGGAGGAGGAGGATGAGGAGAAGATGAAGAGGAGGAACAGCAAGAAGAGTCTGGAGATGTACGACAATCACGGCATGTCGAGAGACGAAGACACGGTGGAGACGGAGAAAGCAACGAATCTCTAAAACCAGACCTCTGACGTCCGGCTGAGAGATGCTTCAGAACCTCTCAAACCGGACCTCTGACGTCCGGCTGAGAGATGCTTCAGAACCTCTCAAACCGGACCTCTGACGTCCGGCTGAGAGATGCTTCAGAACCTCTCAAACCGGACCTCTGACGTCCGGCTGAGAGATGCTTCAGAACCTCTCAAACCGGACCTCTGACGTCCGGCTGAGAGATGCTTCAGAATCTCTCAAACCGGACCTCTGACGTCCGGCTGAGAGATGCTTCAGAATCTCTCAAACCGGACCTCTGACGTCCGGCTGAGAGATGCTTCAGAACCTCTCAAACCAGAGTTCACCACTTATTTGTATATGTTTTATTGAATGTGAGAGGTTGATGGTTGATGGTTTATCTGTCAGTGTTTATGATATTGTAAATTAAAAACAAATCCTATTTTTAAATGGCTGTTTTGTCCTTTGTTCTTCCTTTGTTCTTCCTTTGTTCTTCCTTTGTTCTTCCTTTGTTCTTCCTTTGTTCTTCCGCTGACTGAAAGACCCTCTGTCAGGGTCCACACATTAGCAGACTGTGAGGGCAGCAGAGGCGTCACATGACTTGATCCCACCTCTATACTGGAGATGTACGATAATAAAGGCACGTGGAGAGACGAGGACATGGTGGACCCGAGCCTGTATCAGTCCCACAGAGGGGACAGAAGGGGACACACAGCTTCATGTGTTAAACTAAAGTACTCAGTTATGATATAATTAAATACAAATCCTGTAACAGTTCTTAGGGTTTAGCAGCCAGGTGTTACACAGTTATTACTGGCACAGGTATATACTAATCTATATATCGCACATATATCAGGAACACATCTCTAATCCCAGAGTGCAGGAACGTGTTGGCTGCGTTCACACCAGCGTGATGTCTTCTTTAGCGAAGGAGTCTTTCAAGACATCGGCGGTGTTGAGTTAAAGAGTGAAGCCGAATGAAGGGCTGAACAGTCTGTAAAGAGAGAACAGCTGTCGGCGAAACGCCCTCCTGACTGCAGAACATTATGTTATAATGTTTTTTATCGGGCGTTGTCTGAGCGGTCGATGGTTTTAAGCATTTACATTTTAAATATGTAATGTAAGATATAGTTATCTGTCACTATTTCAGACTTGATATCGTCAATTAAAAACGAATTTATATATTGCTGTTTTGTCCTTCTTTGTTCCGCTGCAGTGTTGTCATGCATTTGTAATATACACCTTGGATTAAGGTCAAGGTTACTTAGTTATAGATTTCATCAGAAGCCTCGTGGTTCCTGTGAGTGATTTATATCAGATGATTGCTCTGATATCTGATCTCACTTTGAGCGCCGGGTTGTGGCGTCAGACGGAAACATAGAGCGAAGTCCGTCCGCTGTAACGTTTAAGAGTCAGAATCATATGAAGTATTAGATGCCACTTAGTAAACCGTTATAATACATTGGCAATGACACATCTACAGACGGGGATTAGGGCCTTGTTTCGTTTGTTTAAGTTACATTTCTGACTTTCCCTCCTAATGTTGACTTCTTCTTTTTTTCTCTGATTTCTGATTTATTTTCTCCAGAAAATCTCAAAATGGTGTTTTTTCTAAAATTATGACTTTTTTTCTCAAAATCTCAGATTTCCTCAGCTGAGAGATTCTGCTGAGAGAAAGAGGTCATTTTAAGGTTTTCAGAGAAACACAAGTCTCAGCAAAACAAACGAAACCTTTTGGCAGAATCGTGATATTTATCTCAGAACACATTTTCTCTCTGGGTCAGATCCCTATTTTTTAACAACTCTCACGCATCTGGCGTTCACGCTTTCACTCTCAATCTCACTCTCTCACGCTGCCAAACTATTCTCACGGCAAAAACAAGATGAACCGGTGATGTGCCGTAGGTTGAAGCCCTGTTCGCGGGGACGCGCAAACGTGACGTCGTCGCCTGTATTGAGCGTTCGTCTAGTTTAGTAAGCTTTTGTCTCTTTTGAATGATATCTTTCAGATTAAACAGCAAACGGCTGAATAAATAATGTGCATACTTGCGAGGAGGCTCGTTTTAAGGACACTTTTCAGATAGTCACAACCTTCGTATCGGAACAAACTTCTGTTTTTGAGTGCAGTCCCGCTCTGCTGTTCCTCCTTCCTCCAGAACACACAGTGACAGGATAATATGTCATCTGTCAGTATAGTCCTATTTCTTAAAACCTTCTCTGTTGTTTAAGTGTCTGATAACACGAATAGTAAGCAATGATATCACAGTAATGATATCACATGTCAGACACGGTGTTATTTTCAAGCAAGCCTAAAAGATAATGTGTTCAAACTGGCTTCACTCGCTTTAATCGCTCCTTTGAATGTTCCTCTGTGGTTTCCTACTCAACACATGTTTGTATTGTCCCTCAGGGCTCTGTTCTTGGTCCCCTCCTCTTCTCCCTGTACACAAACTTGCGTACCATGCTGCGAATGGATCTGGCCCTTCCTACATCCAGGACATGGTTAAACCGTACACCCCAGCACGTGCACTCCGCTCTGCATCAGCCAAACGACTCGCTGCACCCTCGCTGCGAGGGGGACCCAAGTTCCCATCAGCAGAAACACGTGGGTTTGCTATCCTGGCTCCAAGATGGTGGAATGAGCTCCCCATTGACATCAGGACAGCAGAAAGCTTACACACCTTCCAGACTGAGAACTCATCTCTTTCGACTCCACTTCCAGCCATAGAATTACTAACAAAGCACTTATATACTAACAAAGGACTGGCTCCTCTAAAGCCAGTTGAGTAGCACTTGAAGTGTTTGGCTCTATGGAACCTGATGTACCTTATGATTCTGTTTCCTTCAAGTCTGTGTCTTCCTGGTCGAACGCACTGACTGTGAGTCGCTCTGGATAAAAGCCTCAGCTAAATGTAATGCAATGTAATGTAATGCCACTCGTATTTTATTTGTTATTGTATTTTAAGGTGACATTGAAAGCTTTGAAAGGTGCCCTAAAATAAAGTGTATTATTGATCTTATATCTGTGCCTCTATCACACTATTAATGTTCCTTATTTTAGATCTGCACTGTTCTCTATAACATGTTCAGCAGAGCAGGTATTTCTCCTGCCAGGTATTTCTCCCCCCCCCCCCCACAACTTTGTCCAGGACAGTCACAATCACACTGTTGTTGCCTGTTCCCCTCTAGTTGGTGCTCACCAAAGCGTTTCACTCTGGGCCCTGCAGGTGAAAAACTAAAGAGGGGCCGGCAGATCAGGTGTTGGTGCTGCCGGGTTTGGAACCCCCCCCCCTATATCTGAGGGCCTCCGGCCTGTCGGGAGGGACGGCCCTGAGTGTAATCATAACTGACTGAAACCTTACCCAACATTGAGAAACGATTATTCAATACACAAAACAATAGTTTATAATACAGTAATACATTTGTCACCGTTGGTTTCATATTTCATGGATCGTCGTCGGATTACATTTCTCTGAACCTTCGAAGCACCCTCGGGATACTTGCCTTTGATTATTGATTTGTAATCGCAGGGTTTTGAAAATGGCAGACAAGTGACTGTCCGTTGTCTGCCTAGCTGCAGAGCTGCGTGTTGTCGCCCTGTTGAGTTTAAAACGGAGTGCAAAGCTGAACATGTGTGTTTGGAGACTTGAGCTGAGGTTTTGCTTTTTGAGTGTCACTTTAAATAATGTTGCTTTATGTGTAATTTAGTGTGTTTGCAAACGATAAATACTGTATCGGTCTAATTATTTATAATTTACAAACCAATGCAATAAAGTGACGAAATGGAGAAGATACCACACATGTGAACCAACATGTTTGGGTGAGGTTTATTATGATCTTTCACAGAAACGCAGAAACGACTTGGACTGCATGCAAATAGAAAACCTTCCTCAGGACAGAAAGGCAAGGCAAGGCTTCAACCCACGGCAAGGCTTCAACCCACGGCAAGGCTTCAACCCACGGCAAGGCTTCAACCCACGGCAAGGCTTCAACCCACGGCAAGGCTTCAACCCACGGCAAGGCTTCAACCCACGGCAAGGCTTCAACCCACGGCAAGGCTTCAACCACGGCAAGGCTTCAACCCACGGCAAGGCTTCAACTACGGCAAGGCTTCAACCCACGGCAAGGCTTCAACCCACGGCAAGGCTTCAACTACGGCAAGGCTTCAACCCACGACAAGGCTTCAACTACGGCAAGGCTTCAACTACGGCAAGGCTTCAACCCACGGCAAGGCTTCAACCCACGGCAAGGCTTCAACCCACGGCAAGGCTTCAACCCACGGCAAGGCTTCAACCTACGGCAAGGCTTCAACTACGGCAAGGCTTCAACCTACGGCAAGGCTTCAATCCACGGCAAGGCTTCAATCCACGGCAAGGCTTCAATCCACGGCAAGGCTTCAACCTACGGCAAGGCTTCAACCCACGACAAGGCTTCAACTACGGCAAGGCTTCAACCCACGACAAGGCTTCAACTACGGCAAGGCTTCAACCTACGGCAAGGCTTCAACTACGGCAAGGCTTCAACCTACGGCAAGGCTTCAATCCACGGCAAGGCTTCAATGCACGGCAAGGCTTCAATCCACGGCAAGGCTTCAACCTACGGCAAGG
Source organism: Harpagifer antarcticus (assembly GCA_902827135.1). Taxonomy (NCBI): domain Eukaryota; kingdom Metazoa; phylum Chordata; class Actinopteri; order Perciformes; family Harpagiferidae; genus Harpagifer; species Harpagifer antarcticus. Next base: position 9,554 of record CADEHL010000904.1, read on the forward strand.
CTTCAACCCACGACAAGGCTTCAACTACGGCAAGGCTTCAACCCACGGCAAGGCTTCAACCTACGGCAAGGCTTCAACTACGGCAAGGCTTCAACCTACGGCAAGGCTTCAATCCACGGCAAGGCTTCAATCCACGGCAAGGCTTCAACCTACGGCAAGGCTTCAACCCACGACAAGGCTTCAACTACGGCAAGGCTTCAACCCACGACAAGGCTTCAACTACGGCAAGGCTTCAACCTACGGCAAGGCTTCAACTACGGCAAGGCTTCAACTACGGCAAGGCTTCAATCCACGGCAAGGCTTCAATCCACGGCAAGGCTTCAATCCACGGCAAGGCTTCAACCTACGGCAAGGCTTCAACCCACGACAAGGCTTCAACCTACGGCAAGGCTTCAATCCACGGCAAGGCTTCAATCCACGGCAAGGCTTCAATCCACGGCAAGGCTTCAATCCACGGCAAGGCTTCAACCTACGGCAAGGCTTCAACCCACGACAAGGCTTCAACTACGGCAAGGCTTCAACCCACGACAAGGCTTCAACTACGGCAAGGCTTCAACCTACGGCAAGGCTTCAACTACGGCAAGGCTTCAACCTACGGCAAGGCTTCAATCCACGGCAAGGCTTCAATCCACGGCAAGGCTTCAATCCACGGCAAGGCTTCAACCTACGGCAAGGCTTCAACCCACGACAAGGCTTCAACTACGGCAAGGCTTCAACCCACGGCAAGGCTTCAACCCACGGCAAGGCTTCAACTACGGCAAGGCTTCAACCTACGGCAAGGCTTCAATCCACGGCAAGGCTTCAATCCACGGCAAGGCTTCAACCTACGGCAAGGCTTCAACCCACGACAAGGCTTCAACTACGGCAAGGCTTCAACCCACGACAAGGCTTCAACTACGGCAAGGCTTCAACCTACGGCAAGGCTTCAACTACGGCAAGGCTTCAACTACGGCAAGGCTTCAATCCACGGCAAGGCTTCAACCCACGGCAAGGCTTCAACCTACGGCAAGGCTTCAACCCACGGCAAGGCTTCAACCCACGGCAAGGCTTCAACCCAGGGCAAGGCTTCAACCCACGGCAAGGCTTCAACTACGGCAAGGCTTCAACCCACGGCAAGGCTTCAACCCACGGCAAGGCTTCAACCCACGGCAAGGCTTCAACTACGGCAAGGCTTCAACTACGGCAAGGCTTCAACCTACGGCAAGGCTTCAACCCACGGCAAGGCTTCAACCCACGGCAAGGCTTCAACCCAGGGCAAGGCTTCAACCCACGGCAAGGCTTCAACTACGGCAAGGCTTCAACCTACGGCAAGGCTTCAACTACGGCAAGGCTTCAACCCAGGGCAAGCCTTCAACCCACGGCAAGGCTTCAACCCAGGGCAAGGCTTCAATCCACGGCAAGGCTTCAACCTACGGCAAGGCTTCAACCCAGGGCAAGGCTTCAACCCACGGCAAGGCTTCAACTACGGCAAGGCTTCAACCCACGGCAAGGCTTCAACCCACGGCAAGGCTTCAACTACGGCAAGGCTTCAACTACGGCAAGGCTTCAACCTACGGCAAGGCTTCAACCCACGGCAAGGCTTCAACCCACGGCAAGGCTTCAACCCAGGGCAAGGCTTCAACCCACGGCAAGGCTTCAACTACGGCAAGGCTTCAACCCAGGGCAAGGCTTCAACTACGGCAAGGCTTCAACCCAGGGCAAGGCTTCAACCCAGGGCAAGGCTTCAACCCACGGCAAGGCTTCAACCCAGGGCAAGGCTTCAACCCACGGCAAGGCTTCAACCCACGGCAAGGCTTCAACCCACGACAAGGCTTCAACTACGGCAAGGCTTCAACCCAGGGCAAGGCTTCAACCCAGGGCAAGGCTTCAACCCAGGGCAAGGCTTCAACCCACGGCAAGGCTTCAACCCACGGCAAGGCTTCAACCCACGACAAGGCTTCAACTACGGCAAGGCTTCAACCCAGGGCAAGGCTTCAACCCAGGGCAAGGCTTCAACCCACGGCAAGGCTTCAACCCACGACAAGGCTTCAACCCAGGGCAAGGCTTCAACCCAGGGCAAGGCTTCAACCCACGGCAAGGCTTCAACCCACGGCAAGGCTTCAACCCACGACAAGGCTTCAACCCAGGGCAAGGCTTCAACCCAGGGCAAGGCTTCAACCCACGGCAAGGCTTCAACCCACGGCAAGGCTTCAACCTACGGCAAGGCTTCAACCCACGGCAAGGCTTCAACCCACGGCAAGGCTTCAACCTACGGCAAGGCTTCAACCCACGGCAAGGCTTCAACCCACGGCAAGGCTTCAACCCACGGCAAGGCTTCAACCCACGGCAAGGCTTCAACCTACGGCAAGGCTTCAACCCACGGCAAGGCTTCAACCCACGGCAAGGCTTCAACCTACGGCACAACACCGGCGATCCTTTTTGGTTGGTGATTGACAGCGTTGAGTTGACAGCTGCTCAAGCTGTCGACCCGCTCCCTCCCCGCCCCCACCCCCTGAACAACGTACAGACAGCAGAGCGGTGGGAGCCGGTTGGTCCATCCCACCTGCTGATCTGAGATCCAGTAGAAATGATAAAAAGTAAAAGTCTGCTGCTTATTGTTCTACTCGGCCAACATAGAGTCTGTTAGAAATTAAAATCAATGTTTAATAGCATAATGTAGCTTAAACATACCGTCAGTTTAAATGCTATTTTATTCTGGAAAAAACCGGAAGTTCTCAATACCAAGCTTTTATTCTGAAAATCCTTCATCACGACATCCGGGACTACCGTCCATTATTATCACTAAAGTGCCTATTGACGCCGTTAACATGTATTACATATAAAGTTATGAAAGAGTTAAGGAAGAGAAAAGGCGTGTTTATATATATTGAATGTACAATGTCTGTATCCTCTGATATGCGTAACGACGGACATTAAAACGTTGGAGAGCCAGCCCGCAGGGAGGAGCCAGCAGAGGATATAAATATGGCGGGACCTGAGGGGTTCGGCCTCTTTCTTCACCTGACAGGAGCCAGAAACACAGCTGTTTTTCTGTCGGACAATATTCTGTTTGTAACATTACCGCGCCTTTATTTGAATTAAAGTACCAATTTGAAACCATCTCAGAGACTCCTTTCCTTTTTAAGCTTCTCTCCTGGACGCGAGAATTATTACATAGATAACAATTGGATGACCAGCTGACGTGATTCTCGTTAGACCGGGAGACTACAGCCGGCTGTGGCCCGGAACCGCGGGCAATCCGTTCGACACACAAAGAGCTCAAACCATCGGTAAGAAGAAACCTGTTAAGTCAAATTCTTCGATAGTTTATGCAGGACAATTTTAGGATTGTGTGTTGGACACTGCTTTCGGTTCCTGAAAACAGCTGGGTAATGTTAAAAAAAACAAATTTATAACAATAACACGTGGCGTTGCTTTGTCACAAGCAGGTGAGTTCAAATTACTTATTTTTCTTATATTTAACCCTGCATGCTATTCGTTTGTCTGTTATTACATGTCGGCAAGAGGCTAATCGCTCCAGAAGTGTTTTTGTTACGTTTGAAGTTAACGTGAATAGTTTGAGACTATTCAGCAGTTGGACTTATTGAGACAAAGAACACAATCAGTAGAAGCTGAGAATATTGGAGTGAGTGTTTGTTTTAAAGACAGTTTGAGGCTGTTTTTAAAAAAGTCCTTTTCTGAGAAAAGGCCTGAAAAGTTTGAAGCTTTCAGTGGTTGTTTCTTCTGTTTTCAGACATACATTGCATGTGGATTACGATGAGAAATGCGACATTCGTGCGTTAGATAGACGATATTCTGCTAATTGTGTTTGGATAGCGTCTTAATTTGTCCCATTATAGCGTGTTTAAACAGAGGAGGTAACTATACTGGCTCTTAAAGTCAAAAAATTACGTACATGGGCTAAGAGCCGCATGACGTAAGGGTTCAAGTCCCATTGGGTTTGAGGCCCATTGATAAATTGTACAATAAATAGAAATGTTATTTTAAACTGCAGTGTTCTGTGTTAATTTGTCATTATTTCAACTCCCCTACGAAAGCCACGAGGGTTTTCCAAATCCCTTTGTTCTTCAGGTTAAAGGTTGAAAAAAAGTTGCCATCTTGTCTTGCCCTCATGTTGAAAATAAGCCACACGGCAGTCGCCATTTCGTGAAATGCTAATTGAAAGTACTCGGTTTGTTCACACTCCCATGAGGCTGGGCACTCCATATTGAGAAGGCAGAGTTGGAACTATAAAATAGACAGGTTATCTTGCCGTGGGAAGTTTGGTATTTGTACGAGTCTGGTTTTGTACGTATTTCTGCTTACAAGTGTGTATTGGCAGGTTTTTAAATATTCTTGTTTGCAAGTGTGTATTGGCGGATTTGTTGGGAATATTCTTGCTTGCAAATGTGTTTTGGCGGTTATGTGCTGTGTTGTTTAACCATATTCTCCCATTTTTAAGGAAAATAAGCTTCTTCTTGTTAAAAAGAGGTCAGTTTTGACAAAGATACTATAACATTTTGAAGCTTGATTTTAAGTGTTATAAATGAACACATGCTTCATCGCCAAGATAGAATTGCAAGTGGTTTCTAATTATAAGATAGGAAACTTTACCTAATACTTTTTCAAAAAAGCAAACAAATGTATTGAAGCTAACACAAGTTATGACATTTACATAATTCTAAACATTTCGGAAAGTGGAACCCAGTAGAGCCACACCAGATTTCTAATTTTTATATTGCGGAGTCAAAACTGTACACAGTACAATTGTTGTCGAATTTTTTACAATTCTGATTTTTTTTTTACATAATTATTGAAAAAATAATAATAATAATCATTTATATTTTATAGATTGACTTTGAAAAAAAAATCAAAAAAAAAAATCATTTATATTTCATAGATTCACCTTATTAAAAAATACAGATTTAAGGTACGGACGAACAGCAAAGAAGGTACTAGTCAAAGGACTAGTGCTTCAATCTTTGATAATTTCATATTTTTCATTCAAATACTTAGAGAACATGTCACCAAAAGAAACTAAATTAAGGCCAGACGTAGAGCCAGGCACAACTGCAGATATCAAGGAAAGGGTAAAAATCAGATCAGATGCTACAACAGTTCCAAAACTTAGACAGAAGACATGGAACCAATCTGAGAGACTGTGGGAACAGTGGCAAACGAGAGGACTGTTTCCAGCAGATGATCAGCCTGGACCAACGAAAGCCCATAGAAAAGCTGTAATAGACCATGAGAACGGAGAATATCTGCGAGAGCAACAAGCATGGATCAAAGCCGGACAACCCTCTTGGTATGGATCTACAAAGACTGCTATGAACAGAGCGGAGATAAGAAAAACACAAGTTACAGTTCTGATGCTCCATTTAAAGTATACTGTTAGTGAGACGGCAAACATGTACGTCGTTCAAAGAGCAAATCCGCTAGAGAAGGAACACACAACGGAAGAAATAGAAGAAGTTCCAGTAATCCAAACTCCAAAGCTCTATCCAAACCTGCCTCAGAAACCTCCTCCTTACATGACAGAACCAGAACTTCTCTCTCAAACCTCGATACAAGCCCCAACTTTTAATATTGCAGGAGGAATATTGACTTTGGATGAAGTCCCCACAGAGAGAAGTGTCAAAGAATTGGACTTTGAAGTAAGAATGCTAAACAGTAAATCTGACCAGCTGCGGGAGAGTTTTGAATACGGCATGCAAGAATTGAGGGACATGACTAGAGATCACTATGTTCAGCAAAACGCACTACGAACACCCATGTCATACCAGCCCAACAACAAACCTCCCGTTGCTGAGGCATTACCAACCACAGGTTCAGACATGCCGATTTTCTCTCTACTACTACCAACAACAGCAGAAAGGGAGGCACAGGAAAAGTTCAGAGAGCAACAGGAACAAAAACGAGCTACAGAAGAAAAACGAAAGGAGGAGGCGTATAATAATATGATGACAGAAAGGAGGACAGAAGATGATTACCAAGAACGTCAGGTGCAAAGACGACAGGAAGAGGAAAGGTCCCAGGACATGTTGGCAGATAGACAATGGACAGAAGAACAAAGAACTCCAAGAACACGCCGAACAAACTACTCTCCTGACTATTCCAAAGGACGGGGAGAAGAAGATGACGACGGCGGTACACAGTCTGTAACCAGTAGACACTCCCCATACCATGAACAGTCACAGCAACAATACAGTTTTGCATCTCCTCCTGAGAATAATAGTAGCGGAAAAAACGACCAACATTACCCTGAGACATGGCCCACAACTAAAAGAACCAAGACCGGTGCACATACCTCCATGCCATTGATAGCGGCTGGAAGAGGAGGATTTGAATACCAACCATGGACTCACAGGGACATGGAATCATTAGTGGAAAAACTACCTCCACTCACCCAAGGAGGTCAAAAGTGGGTGAATGATCTGGAGAAATACACAGTCCAAGACCGCCTGTGCTTGGGAGACATGAGGGCACTGCTTGGACGGATAGAAGGAAGACTAGAGGCAAGAGCAGTAGATTCCGAGGCCAAATGCACCAACTCTCCAGATGATATTTCCTTCAACAATATCAGGTCAAATTATTGGGCTGCTATTCGTCACATCTACCCGACAACACGCAGTTTACATGCCCTCAACAGCCTGAGAAAAGAACCTGGGGAAGACATGCATGCCTTCCTCAAGAGATGTGAAGGAGTGTGGGAGGACTGCACTGGAGAACGACATGACACTTCACCAGCTGTCATAATGCTGTGGAAGAACTCAGTCATCAAAGCGCTTCCCAAATCAGTGCAGGCACGCCTGGGAGATGTGGTGGGATTGGAAGCTAAACTCCCAGAAGAATGGAGACTACATCTCATTCACCACGACATCAAATACCAGGAAACAAAGGTGGAAGACGATGAAGACACAAAAAAACTGGCGAAAAGACTTTTGAAGATACAGGTAGCTGAGAGAGATACCGAAGCCAATATGAACAAGAAAGTGACAAGGCAGATGCCAGCTGTAACAGAAATGGTCATACTAACCGAGAAAGAAAGGCAGACGCCTCAAACAGTTCAAAATCAGACAGTGCCAGAATATCAGATGCAGAACCAACAAAAAGGTAGAGGAGGTTTCCGAGGAAAAGGCAGAGGAAAAGTTCTCCGGTCAGAGGGATGCTACATATGCAATCAGCTGGGCCATTGGGCCAGAGATTGTCCATATCAGCAAACACAAAACCCACCACAAGCCGTACAATACAATCCTACACAATTTCAACAGCCTCAGACGCAACAGTATTATCCCCAAGTACAGCAACCGCCTGGGAATACCCCTGTCCAACTACAGCCACGAACACCCATGTACATGCCTACACAGTATCAACAAAGGGGAGGACCCGGTGGAGGCAGAGGATTCCAGGGACAATCTGGAGGAGGAGGGGTGCCAAACATGAACCAAATGCCTCTGACAGCTTGGAGTGGTCCATACGCATGAAGAGGCCCAGAGGATCCAATCACAGGTGATGCAATTCCAGCCCAAGATGAACCAATGGTCACCTGTGAGATTGAGGGTGAGAAGGTGGAAATGATGGTGGACACAGGAGCCACAGCTTCCTGTTTGACAAGATTAAAAGGAAAACCACCACCTCTCTCAAATCACACCCTCAAAACAGTTGGATACTCGGGAAAAATTGATGTACAGAGATATACATTACCATTGGTCACGAAAATTGGGAAGCAACTCCTGCAACATCCTTTCCTCTATGCCCCAAACTGTCCCATAAATCTGATGGGAAGAGACCTGCTCGTAAAAACAGGAGCGAGAATTCTATGCACACCAGATGGGCTGATTATCCAATTTCCAGGACAGATACCACTCTACCAGACGTACGACGGACAACAGAGAATCATGATGATGGCAGCAAATCCAGAAAACGACGAGGAAAATGAGACGACCACGGTGTACTGGAGCCGCCTGATCACCACTGAAATCGATACCCCAAAAGTCAAAAGAACTTACATGGCCTGGAAGCCATGGATAAATACACTGGGACCCTATGGGCCCCCGCAAGATCCTCTACATTGTACGTACAATTATCTAAGGCGTCCAGATGAAGAATATCAAGACGCTTGGATGGAAGATAAAGAGGGGAAGATAGAAGATTTGACTGTAGCAGACATCTACGTCGGACCGCAGGGTGTAGCAGCGGCGGTAAAACTCACAACCGAACAAAAACAATGGTACAATTTATCTGAAGAAGCTGTTCCTCATGTCACACTCGCCATGACCATAGGAGCTGAGTCCAGATCATTGGGTCCAATGATAAAGACTGCATTGAACACAGAATGGTTGGCAACAGAATCACCTTTTCTGTGGCGATCAACAGATCAGACGATGTGGAGGATTGGAAACAATAGCCAGGAACAAGGGCTATTGGAGAAGCAAGAATTGGACAGAGATCATGGACGAGAACACACAAACCATCCGGACACAGAACAAATGCTGAAGCAGGTGCCAACACATCTTTGGACCACTGGAGACTATGATGTTGGATTAGTGAATCACGAAGTCTCAGTGGAGCTGATGGAAAATTACAAACCATGTTGGCGCCCGCAATACAAATTGAAGCAAGAACAAATAGATGGGATAGGAAACACCATGCAAGGATTGTTGCAAGCTGGAGTAATCAGACACACCGGCTCAAATTGGAATACTCCCATCTTGCCGGTACCAAAAGCTGGAAACAAGGGATGGAGAATGGTCCATGATCTAAGAGAAGTCAACAATGTCACTAAAACTGCTAATATTCCTGTTCCCGATCCACATGTAGCATTACAAAATCTTAATCCAGGTCACAAATATTTCACAGTGATAGATCTAGCTAATGCATTCTTTTGCTTACCATTAGATCCAAAAGTACAGGATATATTTGCTTTCACCTACCAAAGACAGCGATACACTTACAATCGGATGCCACAGGGTTACAAAGATAGTCCAGGATTATTTAACCGTGCTCTGAAACAAGACCTCGGGGCATTGCAACTGCCGGAGGGAGTGACTCTGATACAGTATGTTGATGATTTACTCCTAGCCGGGCCAGATGCAGCAACATGTCTGGCTGTGACACAACAATTGCTAATCCTACGGGCCAATGTAGGATACAAGGTGAAGAAAGAAAAGACACAGATCGCAAGGAGAACAGTTACATTCCTGGGAAGGATGATTTCCTCGAACAGTCTAACTCTGACACCAGCACAAAGGTCTTCCATCCTCTCCCAACCAAAGCCCAAAACAGTGCAACAAATGCTTGCGTTCCTGGGCCTGACAGGTTACAGCAGGACGTACATACCGGACTATGTGGAGTTGACACAACCACTGAGACACATAATTGCAGAAGCAGGAAACAGAAATCTTAAAGCTACTCTCGAGTGGACAACGTTGGCCGAAGAAGCCTTCACGAAGACGAAGCAAGCCCTGAGTCAAGCGGCACACCTTTGCACTCCTGATTATGACGATGATTTTTGCCTTGATGTTTCTGAATCAGGTGGAATAGTCAACGGGGTCCTGTTTCAGAAAAAAGGGGGAGTGAGACAGGTATTGATGTACCATAGCTCAAAGTTAGACAATATAGAACTAGGCCAGACAGGATGTGCACGACATTTAGCTGCACTAGCAAAAGTCATTGAGAAAACTGCTCATGTGGTAATGTGCCACCCATTGAAAGTCAACACAGCCCATGGAGTAGTAGCATTTCTAAATTCACAAGCATTCACATTTTCACCAATCAGGAAAATCAAGATTCAGACCAGTCTGTTGAAACCACATCTAACATACCAAGTTGGTTTAACAAACATGTCTACAGGACTAAGCACGGAAGAGCACACACCCCATGACTGCCAGTTCATCTCCCAAAAGGATCTCAAGATAAGATCAGATTTAAAAACAGATCCTTTGGACCAACCAGACTTCACTCTCTACAGTGACGGCTGCTGTTACAAGGGAGACGACGGAAATGTGGCCTCCTATGCAGTAGTCCGGCAGGAGGGAGAAAATGTACAAACCATAGAAGCAGAAATCATCTCCCAACCTGCTTCGGCCCAACTGGCTGAAGTAGTGGCACTCACCAAAGCCTTGGAGCATGCAGAGGGACAGCGAGTCAACATCTACACAGATTCAGCATATGCCTATGGAGCAGTACATATAGACGGACCACAGTGGATCAGAAGAGGGTTCCTAACATCTGCTAAGACACCAGTAAAACATGCTGAAGCGCTAAAACTCCTGCTAACATCTTTGCTGTTGCCAGCACAAGTGGCAGTAATGAAATGCAAAGGACATCAAACATTAAACAATGCAATATCCAGAGGAAACGATGCAGCAGACAAGGCAGCAAAGAAAGCAGGAGGGTACAGCAAGCAAATGATATGTACAAAGGCCAATACTCAAGAGGAGTTAACCACCGAACACATCAAAGACATGCAGAAATATGCTGGAGTGTATGAACAGAATCAATGGAGTCAGAAAGGAGCAAAGGAAGTAGATGGCCTGTGGAGAGCCCACGATGGACGTCTAGTCGCACCTGCAAAATTATGCCACCTGCTAATAGAACAATCACATGGTCCCACTCATGTAGGCAAAGCAAGAACAACAAAAGACATTGAACAACAGTGGTGGCATGCTTACATGAAGGACATGGTTGAAAACTTCGTAAACGACTGACACATGCCCAATGGGAAGATATCCAGTCCCAGAAGCCCCGTTCAAAGACATTTGTATTGATTATACAGACATGGGAGCAGACAATGTAGTCAGAGGGTTTAGATATATGTTAGTAATGATAGATCGTTATACGAGATGGATTGAAGCCATTCCCTGTAAGAAAGAGGATGCAAAGACAGTCATTAAATGGCTCAAAACAGAACTCGTACCCCGTTATGGAGTGCCAAGGATGATAAGATCAGACAATGGTTCACATTTTACAAGCAAACACTTGGAGGAAGTTGAGTTATATTTTGGTATAATTCATAAGTTTGGGTCGACATACCACCCACAATCTCAGGGCATAGTAGAAAGAGCAAATCGAACATTAAAAGGGAAAATTGCAAAAGTCATTTTTGGCACAAACATGAAATGGGTAGATGCTTTGCCTCTGGCACTCAAGTCAATGAGATCTTCAGAGAGTGCTAAAACACATCTTTCACCCCATGAGTTGTTAACTGGTCGGCCAATGCCTGGGCCTCCTGGAGAAGGAGGGACTGGCCCAGTGTTAGACATCAGACGAATAGAAGTGGATGAATATGCCAGGGCTCTGAGTAACATTATCCAAGTCTTGTCTACACAGGTTCAGAGAACTGCAGAGACACCAGACGAGACACCAGAAGAGACTCCTGTACGGCCGGGTGATTGGGTGAGGTTGAAAGTTCACAAAAGAAAGTGGGCTGAACCCAGGTGGACGGGTCCGTGGGAGGTTGTTGAAAGAACACGCTCTCCGGATAAAAGGTAAAAAAGGAGCAAATTGGCACCACCTGACACATTGTCGCCCTGCACCGGCACCTTCCAGAAAGCTCTTGGAAGTTAGGACTGATTTGGCAGAGCTGGAACAAAACGATGAATAGAAATCAAATCAAGAGATATTAAGATAGCAACAGCTCAAAAGACGAATTGTCTGTAGGTTTTTAGATTGAATACTAAAAAAGAATACCCATTCTTGGTTTACATCCAAAACCTATTTATTCTATCATTCAAAACCAGTACCATATTTTTGTTTTATTATTTTAATATACTTTATTTTTGTACTTGCTCATTATTTTAAACTTCTATTTTATTATTATTTTTATATACTTTTTGTACTCATTATTTTAAACCCTGAAACTGATATAACCATGGGTAAAATTGATGAAGTGCCATTGAAGAAGTCAGAACAATTAAGGAGCCCCCTAGGGATAAGAATCGTAATATCATTGATAGCTGTGTTCATCACAATTGGCATTTTCCTGGTTGGGAGGGGGGTACAGCATCGTGAAGAACCCGAATCCATTCGAGCGCTTGTAGAAAATGCCAATATCACTAACAAAACTTCAGCTGTGTTTAAGACATTTCCATTTACCCCCAGAGCCAAAAGATCAGCGGAGAGACAGAAGGAGGGGTTAGAAATACTCATTCCCAGAGGTGAAGCGGTTACGGTCAGTGTGATGTGGTTGTATGTGGAGAGCTGCGAGATAAAACAGGTCATGACGTTTATGGGTGCATTCATGCTTGGGGACGGCCAGATGATAATTCATGGTGTCCCGGTTCAGAGAAGGTATATTGGAGTGCAAGGGCAGAAGGAAATAACAATCCCCCTGGTGTGGCGTTTAGGTCTCAGCTATCTTTTTCCAAAGGTCGCCATAGTGGAGATATGAGCAAACACAATCCAGTAATAATTGCTTTTAAAAGCGCACTCACTCCCCATTTCAAGAAACAGGGAGACGTCACTGCATTCCATTTACTGATGGGGATAGAAGTTCCTGGAAAAGACCCAATGGGATTAATTTTAGTGAAAATAATTGACCCCCCAGCTGATCCCTGATCTCGCCCCAAAATATACTGAATCACTCTTTAAACCAGAACCAGAAATACCCCCTGCTAAATCTGTGAACAATCCACTGCTCACCTATCTGAGTATGACCTCTATACAGAAAGTCATAGCAGTAGAAACAGGATACGAGGACACACATTCCTGGTTAGACTGGGTCGTCTATTCTGTTAAGCAGAGCAAGATGGCGGACTGTCTGGCCTGTGCGGCTGCCCGACCAAGTTTGGGAACGGTGCCATTTCCCTTTAACGCCCACAATAACCCAAGAGGACAAAACTGTACGTACAAACTCTATGGACAAAAATCCCCAGCAGATTGTGTCGACATTGCATCAATGAATGTCCAGCCGATGTGATTATTTAAATGATGAAATCATGCGAAGAAGTGAGCAAACTAAAATGCTAAAATGGAGTGAATCCATTTCAATTAACCTATACTATTCCAAGATAGTGTATTTTTATTTTTTATTATTACTCTATACTATTCCAAGATAGTGTATTTTTATTTTTTATTATTACTCTATACTATTCCAAGATAGTGTATTTTTAATATTACATTACACTGGTCCAAGATAGTTTGTTTCATTTTTATATGATAGATTTCATGCATTTTAGAATCATTACTATTTTAAAATGGGTCGTTTCTTTTCACTTTGTAAAAACAAGTGCCTTAACACTGAGCGTGGTATGAGAACGGTTTCTGTGAAAGGAAGAAGAAATGTTCTGATACCAAGCCATTGCTGCTATTTTGAAGAATGATATTGAATGTTAACACTAGAAGTTATGCACAAGGGAAAACTTTTATGTTTGAACAGTCAAAGTCTTTTTGTATTTTTGTAAAGTTGAGGCTATTCGAAACATTCCATTTTGATTGTATGTTTTTGATATGAGTTATGTACTATGCAGAGTTCAGATGAAGAACTCATTTCAGTATTATACACACCTTTTAGGTGTGTAAGGAGGGACTGTTAGAAATTAAAATCAATGTTTAATAGCATAATGTAGCTTAAACATACCGTCAGTTTAAATGCTATTTTATTCTGGAAAAAACCGGAAGTTCTCAATACCAAGCTTTTATTCTGAAAATCCTTCATGACAACATCCGGGACTACCGTCCATTAGTATCACTAAAGTGCCTATTGACGCCGTTAACATGCATTACATATAAAGTTATGAAAGAGTTAAGGAAGAGAAAAGGCGTGTTTAGATATATTGAATGTACAATGTCTGTATCGTCTGATATGCGTAACAACGGACATTAAAACGTGGAGAGCCGGCCTGCAGGGAGGAGCCAGCAGAGGATATAAATACAGCGGGACCTGAGGGGTTCGGTCTCTTTCTTCACCTGCCAGAGAGCCAGAAACACAGCTGTTTTTCTGTCAACAATATTCTGTTTGTAACATTACCGCGCCTTTATTTGAATTAAAGTACCAATTTGAAACCATCTCAGAGACTCCATTTAGTCTCCTAGTTAAGCTTCTCTCCTGGACGCGAGAATTATTACATAGATAACAAGTCAAAGAGTGAGAGTGTGTTCATTAATATGTTTGGAGGTCTGTAGATGTGTGTGTGTGTGTGTGTGTGTGTGTGTGTGTGTGTGTGTGTGTGTGTGTGTGTGTGTTTGTTTCAGGCCTCTCACGATCATTAATTTTGTTGGATACATTTTCCCAGAAATAATAATAATAATTCAAGTCCATCCAACCTGCGAGTCACATCCTCATGGAAATGGAAATGTATCGAGTTCATTTTTATTTATTGTACGATAAGTAAATGAACTGCTTATCGCGACGGGCACACAATGAAACAGTGGAAACAAACGAGTGTTTGACTTTCATTAGTGAGACGTGTGTCCTTTATAGTCTGTGTCCTATACTGTGTATTTGTATATCGTATATCATATATATCGGCAGGCTCTGCACACACACACACACACACACACACACACACACACACACACACACACACACACACACACACACACACACACACACACACACACACACACACACACACCACTAATTGAGCACCATGAACAGCAACATACGGCCTCAATGCCAGGTATCAGTAGATGAGAATGATCCTTATCTCCGGTGGATTAACTCAACCCTAGTTCTGTAAAACCATTTAAACCTGCAGCTGCTGGGGATCAATGAATAGAGCACGTACCTCTTTAGCTTCCGAACAATTCTTTATGATGTTTTTAAAATCCATCTCACGAAGAATGTCATGCTCACATCAGTGTTAGGTTTCCTTTTCCGAGCGTTTCCACTCCAGCCAGGTACCCAAAGTTGGCAACCCTGTTTTTTAATGTGGCCCTGACCCTCTTCATCAATCAATCAATCAATCAATCAATCAATCAATCAATCAATCAATCACTCAATCAATCAATCAATCACTCAATCAATCAATCAATCAATCAATCAATCACTCAATCAATCAATCAATGTTTATTTATAGCCCAATATCACAAATGTTACATTTGTCTCAGTGGACTCACAGTTTGTACAGAACATCAGTATGACAATACGACACCCTCTGTCCTCAGACCCTCTGTCCTTAAACCCTCTGTCCTCAGACCCTCTGTCCTCAGACCCTCTGTCCCTTAGACCCTCTGTCCTTAGACCCTCTGTCCTTAGACCCTCTGTCCTCAGACCCTCTGTCCTTAGACCCTCTGTCCTTAGACCCTCTGTCCTCAGACCCTCTGTCCTTAAACCCTCTGTCCTTAGACCCTCTGTCCTCAGACCCTCTGTCCTTAGACCCTCTGTCCTTAAACCCTCTGTCCTCAGACCCTCTGTCCTCAGACCCTCTGTCCTTAGACCCTCTGTCCTTAAACCCTCTGTCCTTAGACCCTCTGTCCTTAGACCCTCTGTCCTTAGACCCTCTGTCCTCAGACCCTCTGTCCTCAGACCCTCTGTCCTTAGACCCTCTGTCCTTAGACCCTCACATCGTACAAGGAAACACTTCCAGAGAAAACCCACAGTTTAAAGGGGACATGGAGAAACCTCAGGGAGAGCAGCAGAGGAGGGATCCCTCTCCCAGGACGGACTGGCAACTTCTTATTATGGGAAACACGAAAACGTCTTTTAAAACTACAACTCCCAGTAGAGACGTGCCATAGATAGAGAACATGTTGCGAAACACACCCCATCTCATTCCATGCAGTTTGGCTTCAGGGCAAATTATTCAACCGAAACAGCCAACTGCTTTTTTATAGAAAAGGTCAAAGCAACAAAGGAGCTGTTGTTGGTGCAGTATTCCTGGATCTACGCAAAGCCTTTGATACAGTCAACCATAAGGTCCTCCTGTCGGCTTGTAACTGCTCTCCATTAACACTCTGATGATTGAATCATACCTCACTGGTAGGCGTCAGCATGTTACTGTCGATAATGGACTCTCTGCAGCTCTAGACTTAAGCACTGGAGTACCACAAGGTTCAATACTTGGTCCACTTCTTTTTCCCCTATATATGAATGACCTGCCATCTGTCTGTCCTGATGTGGAAACACAGCTATATGCCGACGACACTGTGATGTATGTGCATGCCAACACAAAGCCAAAGGCTGCTGATAAACTGACCTCAGCTTTAGTGCTGGTCACTAGCTGGCTACACCGCTCCTGTCTTCAGCTTTAGTGCTGGTCACTAGCTGGCTACACCGCTCCTGTCTTCAGCTTTAGTGCTGATCACTAGCTGGCTACACCGCTCCTGACCTCAGCTTTAGTGCTGGTCACTAGCTGGCTACACCGCTCCTGACCTCAGCTTTAGTGCTGGTCACTAGCTGGCTACACCGCTCCTGTCTTCAGCTTTAG
>CADEHL010000905.1:0-20954 GCA_902827135.1 Harpagifer antarcticus
GGAGCAGAGTCAGAATCTGCTAGCAAGGATCACCTGGGCGCAGAGTCAGAAGACGCTCTCAAGGATACACCTGGGAGCAGAGTCAGAATCTGCTCTCAAGGATACACCTGGGAGCAGAGTCAGAATCTGCTCTCAAGGATACACCTGGGAGCAGAGTCAGAATCTGCTCTCAAGGATACACCTGGGAGCAGAGTCAGAAACCTCTCAAGGATACACCTGGGAGCAGAGTCAAGACGCTCTCAAGGATACACCTGGAGCAGAGTCAGAATCTGCTCTCGGATACACCTGGGAGCAGAGTCAGAATCTGCTCTCAAGGATACACCTGGGAGCAGAGTCAGAATCTGCTCTCAAGGATACACCTGGGAGCAGAGTCAGAAGACGCTCTCAAGGATACACCTGGGAGCAGAGTCAGAATCTGCTCTCAAGGATACACCTGGGAGCAGAGTCAGAATCTGCTCTCCAAGGATACACCTGGGAGCAGAGTCAGAATCTGCTCTCAAGGATACACCTGGGAGCAGAGTCAGAATCTGCTCTCAAGGATACACCTGGGAGCAGAGTCAGAATCTGCTCTCAAGGATACACCTGGGAGCAGAGTCAGAAGACGCTCTCAAGGATACACCTGTGAGCAAGTCAGAAATGACGCCTCAGGATAACACCTGGGAGCAGAGTCAGAATCTGCTCTCAAGGATACACCTGGGAGCAGAGTCAGAATCTGCTCTCAAGGATACCCTGGGAGCAGAGTCAGAATCTGCTCTCAAGGATACACCGGGAGCAGAGTCAGAATCGCTCTCAGGATACACCTGGGAGCAGAGTCAGAATCCGCTCTCAAGGATACACCTGGGAGCAGGTCAGAATCTGCTCTCAAGGATACACCTGGGAGCAGAGTCAGAATCTGCTCTCAAGGATACACCTTGGAGCAGAGTCAGAATCTGCTCTCAAGGATCCACCTGGGAGCATGAGTCGAGATCTGCTCTCAAGGATACACCTGGAGCAGAGTCAGAATCTGCTCTCAAGGATACACCTGGGAGCAGAGTCAGAATCTGCTCTCAAGGATACACCTGGGAGCAGAGTCAGAATCTGCTCTCAAGGATACACCTGGGAGCAGAGTCAGAAGACGCTCTCAAGGATACACCTGGGAGCAGAGTCAGAATCTGCTCTCAAGGATACACCTGGGAGCAGAGTCAGAAGACGCTCTCAAGGATACACCTGGGAGCAGAGTCAGAATCTGCTCTCAAGGATACACCTGGGAGCAGAGTCAGAAGACGCTCTCAAGGATACACCTGGGAGCTGAGTCAGAAGACGCTCTCAAGGATACACCTGGGAGCAGAGTCAGAATCTGCTCTCAAGGATACACCTGGAGCAGAGTCAGAATCTGCTCTCAAGGATACACCTGGGAGCTGGGTCAGAAGACGCTCTCAAGGATACACCTGGAGCAGAGTCAGAATCGGCTCTCAGGATCACCTGGGAGCAGAGTCAGAATCTGCTCTGAAGGATACACCTGGGGAGCAGAGTCAGAATCTGCTCTCAAGGATACACCTGGGAGCAGAGTCAGAATCTGCTCTCAAGGATACACCTGGGAGCAGAGTCAGAAGACGCTCTCAAGGATACACCTGGGAGCAGAGTCAGAAGACGCTCTCAAGGATACACCTGGGAGCAGAGTCAGAAGACGCTCTCAAGGATACACCTGGGAGCAGAGTCAGAATCTGCTCTCAAGGATACACCTGGGAGCAGAGTCAGAATCTGCTCTCAAGGATACACCTGGGAGCAGAGTCAGAATCTGCTCTCAAGGATACACCTGGGAGCAGAGTCAGAATCTGCTCTCAAGGATACACCTGGGAGCAGAGTCAGAATCTGCTCTCAAGGATACACCTGGGAGCAGAGTCAGAATCTGCTCTCAAGGATACACCTGGGAGCAGAGTCAGAATCTGCTCTCAAGGATACACCTGGGAGCAGAGTCAGAAGACGCTCTCAAGGATACACCTGGGAGCAGAGTCAGAATCTGCTCTCAAGGATACACCTGGGAGCAGAGTCAGAAGACGCTCTCAAGGATACACCTGGGAGCAGAGTCAGAATCTGCTCTCAAGGATACACCTGGGAGCAGAGTCAGAAGACGCTCATCAAGGATACACCTGGGAGCTAGTCAGAAGACGCTCTCAAGGATACCCTGTGAGCAGAGTCAGAATCTGCTCTCAAGGATACACCTGGGAGCAGAGTCAGAATCTGCTCTGAAGGATACACCTGGGAGCAGAGTCAGAATCTGCTCTGAAGGATACACCTGGGAGCAGAGTCAGAAGACGCTGGTTCCTGCAGATGACGGACAGGTTAAGAGCGACTAACACTTCCAGGTGCAGGACCTTTATTTTGAAAGGGTCACATGAATTGAATGTTGCGCTCTGATTGGCTTACCTTCAGGAAAAGCGCCAGGTAACCCTGCGCCAGGTCGAAGTCCCGCCCACTGGCCAGCATGCTGTCAATCATCTGGATGAAGGCGGGCAGCAAACTGGCTCCGCCCCCTGGTGATGTGGCCCCTCCCTCTAGTGATGTCAGACAGGTGATCTCCACGGAGACCGCTGCCGGCCCACAATCCTTCAGGAGACTCAGCGGGCGATCGACTGCACGGAGAGAGAGAGATATTATTATCCAGAGTGTCCTCCTCCTACGTGAGAGTAGCATGCTACGTGAGAGTAGCATGCTACTCTCACGTAGCATGCTACTCTCACGTAGCATGCTACGTGAGAGTAGCATGCTAACAAAGTGAAAAAGTGAGAATTTTGAGAAAAAGTGAGATTTTTTAGAAAAAGTGAGAATTTTGAGAAAAAGTGAGATTTTTGAGAAAATGTGAGAATTTTGAGAAAATGTGAGAATTTTGAGAAAAAGTGAGAATTGAGAAAAATACACATAAACATAGATCATTTAAACTGATCACATGACCCGGTCCTGAGACATAGATCATTTAAACTGATCACATGACCCGGTCCTGAGACATGGATCATTTAAACTGATCACATGACCCGGTCCTGAGACATAGATCATTTAAACTGATCACATGACCCGGTCCTGAGACATAGATCATTTAAACTGATCACATGACCCGGTCCTGAGACATAGATCATTTAAAACTGATCACATGACCCGGTCCTGAGACATAGATCATTTAAACTGATCACATGACCCGGTCCTGAGACATAGATCATTTAAACTGATCACATGACCCGGTCCTGAGACATAGATCATTTAAACTGATCACATGACCCGGTCCTGAGACATAGATCATTTAAACTGATCACATGACCCGGTCCTGAGACATAGATCATTTAAACTGATCACATGACCCGGTCCTGAGACATAGATCATTTAAACTGATCACATGACCCGGTCCTGAGACATGGATCATTTAAACTGATCACATGACCCGGTGCATAGAGGTGAACAGGAACAGAGTGTTACACGATGACAGATTCATTAATCATCAGATGTGTTTTATAGATATGAAATGAACCCATTAAATAATATCAAGTGTTAGGGTGAGCCTCACAGCAGGAGGTCTGCAGCGCCGCCTGCAGGTCGGAGAGGAACTCAGAGCGCTGCGTCAGCAGAGAGGAGCCCAGCAGGCGAGACTGCAACAACAACAACAACAACAACAATTAGATAATAACATAAGAGGTACTTTATTCATCCTGCAGCAGCATGAAGAAAACAAGAGCGACCCGCAGTGCTGAAGGGACATCTCCTGCTGGAGCAGGTGGGAGGGAGCAGGTGGGAGGGAGCAGGTGGGAGGGAGCAGGTGGGAGGGAGCAGGTGGGAGCAGGTGGGAGGGAGCAGGTGGGAGCAGGTGGGAGGGAGCAGGTGGGAGGCAGCAGGTGGGGAGGCAGCAGGTGGGAGGGAGCAGGTGGGAGGGAGCAGGTGGGAGGCAGCAGGTGGGAGGGAGCAGGTGGGAGCAGGTGGGAGGGAGCAGGTGGGAGGGAGCAGGTGGGAGGGAGCAGGTGGGAGGGAGCAGGTGGGAGGCAGCAGGTGGGAGGGAGCAGGTGGGAGGGAGCAGGTGGGAGGGAGCAGGTGGGAGCAGGTGGGAGGGAGCAGGTGGGAGGGAGCAGGTGGGAGGGAGCAGGTGGGAGCAGGTGGGAGGGAGCAGGTGGGAGGGAGCAGGTGGGAGGGAGCAGGTGGGAGGCAGCAGGTGGGAGGGAGCAGGTGGGAGCAGGTGGGAGGGAGCAGGTGTGAGGGAGCAGGTGGGAGCAGGTGGGAGGGAGCAGGTGGGAGGGAGCAGGTGTGATTGATCAGGTGTTATTGATCTGATCAGGTGGGATTGATCAGGTGTTATTGATCAGGTGTGATTGAGCAGGTGTGATTGATCAGGTGTGATTGATCAGGTGTGATTGATCTGATCAGGTGGGATTGATCAGGTGTGATTGATCAGGTGTTATTGATCAGGTGTGATTGATCAGGTGTGATTGATCTGATCAGGTGGGATTGATCAGGTGTTATTGATCAGGTGTGATTGAGCAGGTGTGATTGATCTGATCAGGTGGGATTGATCAGGTGTTATTGATCAGGTGTGATTGAGCAGGTGTGATTGATCAGGTGTGATTGATCAGGTGTGATTGAGCAGGTGTGATTGATCAGGTGGGATTGATCAGGTGTGATTGATCTGATCAGGTGTTATTGATCTGATCAGGTGTTATTGATCAGGTGTGATTGATCAGGTGTGATTGATCTGATCAGGTGTGATTGATCAGGTGTGATTGATCAGGTGTGAGTGATCAGGTGTGATTGAGCAGGTGTTATTGATCAGGTGTGATTGATCAGGTGTGATTGATCTGATCAGGTGTGATTGATCTGATCAGGTGTGATTGAGCAGGTGTGATTGATCTGATCAGGTGTGATTGAGCAGGTGTTATTGATCAGGTGTGATTGATCAGGTGTGATTGATCTGATCAGGTGTGATTGATCTGATCAGGTGTGATTGAGCAGGTGTGATTGATCAGGTGTGATTGATCAGGTGTGATTGATCAGGTGTGATTGAGCAGGTGTTATTGATCAGGTGTTATTGATCAGGTGTGATTGATCAGGTGTTATTGATCAGGTGTGATTTATCAGGTGTGATTGATCAGGTGTGATTGATCAGGTGTTATTGATCAGGTGTTATTGATCAGGTGTGATTTATCAGGTGTGATTGATCAGGTGTGAGTGATCAGGTGTGATTGATCAGGTGTGATTGATCAGGTGTTATTGATCAGGTGTTATTGATCAGGTGTGATTTATCAGGTGTGATTGATCAGGTGTTATTGATCAGGTGTTATTGATCAGGTGTGATTTATCAGGTGTGATTGATCAGGTGTGAGTGATCAGGTGTGATTGATCAGGTGTGATTGAGCAGGTGTGATTGATCAGGTGTGATTGATCAGGTGTGATTGATCAGGTGTGATTGATCAGGTGTGATTGATCAGGTGTTATTGATCAGGTGTGATTTATCAGGTGTGATTGATCAGGTGTTATTGATCAGGTGTGATTGATCAGGTGTGATTGATCAGGTGTGATTGATCAGGTGTTATTGATCAGGTGTGATTTATCAGGTGTGATTGATCAGGTGTTATTGATCAGGTGTTATTGATCAGGTGTGATTGATCAGGTGTGATTGATCAGGTGTGAGTGATCAGGTGTGAGTGATCAGGTGTGATTGATCAGGTGTGATTGATCAGGTGTGATTGATCAGGTGTGATTGATCAGGTGTGAGTGATCAGGTGTGATTGATCTGATCAGGTGTGATTGAGCAGGTGTGATTGATCAGGTGTGATTGATCAGGTGTGATTGATCAGGTGTGATTGATCAGGTGTTATTGATCAGGTGTTATTGATCAGGTGTGATTGATCAGGTGTGATTGATCAGGTGTGAGTGATCAGGTGTGAGTGATCAGGTGTGATTGATCAGGTGTGATTGATCAGGTGTGATTGATCAGGTGTGATTGATCAGGTGTGAGTGATCAGGTGTGAGTGATCAGGTGTGATTGAGCAGGTGTTATTGATCAGGTGTGATTGATCAGGTGTGATTGATCAGGTGTTATTGATCAGGTGTGATTGATCAGGTGTGATTGATCAGGTGTGAGTGATCAGGTGTGATTGATCAGGTGTGATTGAGCAGGTGTTATTGATCAGGTGTGAGTGATCAGGTGTGATTGATCAGGTGTGATTGATCAGGTGTGATTGAGCAGGTGTTATTGATCAGGTGTGAGTGATCAGGTGTTATTGATCAGGTGTTATTGATCAGGTGTGATTGAGCAGGTGTTATTGATCAGGTGTGATTGATCAGGTGTGATTGATCAGGTGTGATTGAGCAGGTGTTATTGATCAGGTGTGAGTGATCAGGTGTTATTGATCAGGTGTGATTGAGCAGGTGTTATTGAGCAGGTGTTATTGATCAGGTGTGATTGATCAGGTGTGATTGATCAGGTGTGATTGAGCAGGTGTTATTGAGCAGGTGTTATTGAGCAGGTGTTATTGAGCAGGTGTTATTGATCAGGTGTGATTGATCAGGTGTGATTGATCAGGTGTGATTGAGCAGGTGTTATTGAGCAGGTGTTATTGAGCAGGTGTTATTGATCAGGTGTGATTGATCAGGTGTGATTGAGCAGGTGTGATTGATCAGGTGTTAGTGATCAGGTGTGATTGAGCAGGTGTGATTGATCAGGTGTGATGAGAGCTCTGGAGTGATGTCAGGAAGCAGGGATGTTCCCCTGAACCTCACCTGAGTTTCTTCTGTTGCCACGGGAGATGTGAATCGAGGCGTCAGGCCGGTGACCGTCGGGAGGAAGAAGGGAGCGGAGGGAGGAGCTGAGGGGGGGGCGGAGGGCTTATTCCTCCTCTGGGAGAGAGAGAGACACATAGAGAGAGAGAGAGAGACACAGAGAGACACACAGAGAGAGAGAGAGACACAGAGAGAGAGACACAGAGAGAGAAAGACACAGAGAGACAGAGAGAGAGAGACAGACACAGAGAGAGACAGACACAGAGAGAGAGAGACACACAGAGAGAGAGAGACACACAGAGAGAGAGAGAGACAGAGAGAGAGACGGAGACACAGAGAGACAGAGACAGAGAGAGAGACACAGAGAGAGAGAGACACAGAGAGAGAGAGAGAGACACACAGAGAGACAGACACAGAGAGAGAAAGACACAGACAGACAGAGAGAGAGAGACACACAGAGAGACAGAGAGAGAGAGACAGACACAGAGAGAGAGAGACAGAGAGAGAGACACAGAGAGAGAGAGGGAGAGACACAGAGAGAGAGAGAGACACAGAGAGACACAGACCGAGAGACAGACACAGAGAGAGAGAGACAGAGAGAGAGACACAGAGAGAGAGAGGGAGAGACACAGAGAGAGAGAGAGACACAGGGAGAGAGAGAGACACAGAGACACAGAGAGAGAGAGAGACAGAGAGACACAGAGAGAGAGACACAGAGACACAGAGAGAGAGAGAGACAGAGAGACAGAGAGAGACACAGAGAGACAGAGAGACAGAGAGACACAGAGAGAGAGAGACAGAGAGAGAGAGACAGAGAGACACAGAGACACAGAGAGAGAGAGAGACAGAGAGACAGAGACAGACACAGAGAGAGAGAGACAGAGAGAGAGACACAGAGAGAGAGAGGGAGAGACACAGAGAGAGAGAGAGACACAGGGAGAGAGAGAGACACAGAGACAC
Organism: Harpagifer antarcticus; assembly: GCA_902827135.1. Classification (NCBI taxonomy): domain Eukaryota; kingdom Metazoa; phylum Chordata; class Actinopteri; order Perciformes; family Harpagiferidae; genus Harpagifer; species Harpagifer antarcticus. The sequence continues at coordinate 7,696 of CADEHL010000905.1, forward strand.
AGAGAGAGAGAGAGACAGAGAGACACAGAGAGAGAGACACAGAGACACAGAGAGAGAGAGAGACAGAGAGACAGAGAGAGACACAGAGAGACAGAGAGACACAGAGAGAGAGAGACAGAGAGAGAGAGACAGAGAGACACAGAGACACAGAGAGAGAGAGAGACAGAGAGAGACACAGAGAGACAGAGAGACAGAGAGACACAGACAGAGAGACACAGAGAGAGAGAGACAGAGAGAGAGACACAGAGACACAGAGAGAGAGAGACACAGAGAGACAGAGAGAGAGGGAGACACACACGTTAGATATATGCAATATATTTCACAAAGTTGAGTTGGATTGTCAGTTTATCTTTAGGAAGGTTCTGAGTGAGTGTTTGCCCAGGTGTCTCAGGTGTCTCAGGTGTCTCAGGTGTCTCAGGTGTCTCACCTGTAGACTAGATAGACCCTCAGTAACAGGTGTCTCAGGTGTCTCACCTGTAGACTAGATAGACCCTCAGTAACAGGTGTCTCAGGTGTCTCAGGTGTCTCAGGTGTCTCACCTGTAGACTAGATAGACCCTCAGTAACAGGTGTCTCAGGTGTCTCACCTGTAGACTAGATAGACCCTCAGTAACAGGTGTGTCTCACCTTGATGGTGTCCAGGTGCATCAGACTCTTCCAGGAACTCTTCAGGAAGGTTCTGAGTGAGTGTTTGCCCAGGTGTCTCAGGTGTCTCAGGTGTCTCAGGTGTCTCACCTGTAGACTAGATAGACCCTCAGTAACAGGTGTCTCAGGTGTCTCACCTGTAGACTAGATAGACCCTCAGTAACAGGTGTCTCAGGTGTCTCACCTGTAGACTAGATAGACCCTCAGTAACAGGTGTCTCAGGTGTCTCACCTGTAGACTAGATAGACCCTCAGTAACAGGTGTCTCAGGTGTCTCACCTGTAGACTAGATAGACCCTCAGTAACAGGTGTCTCAGGTGTCTCAGGTGTCTCAGGTGTCTCACCTGTAGACTAGATAGACCCTCAGTAACAGGTGTCTCAGGTGTCTCACCTGTAGACTAGATAGACCCTCAGTAACAGGTGTCTCAGGTGTCTCAGGTGTCTCAGGTGTCTCACCTGTAGACTAGATAGACCCTCAGTAACAGGTGTCTCAGGTGTCTCACCTGTAGACTAGATAGACCCTCAGTAACAGGTGTCTCAGTTGTCTCAGGTGTAGACTAGATAGACCCTCAGTAACAGGTGTGTCTCACCTTGATGGTGTCCAGGTGCATCAGACTCTTCAGGAAGGTTCTGAGTGAGTGTTTGCCCAGGTGTCTCAGGTGTCTCAGGTGTCTCAGGTGTCTCAGGTGTCTCACCTGTAGACTAGATAGACCCTCAGTAACAGGTGTCTCAGGTGTCTCACCTGTAGACTAGATAGACCCTCAGTAACAGGTGTCTCAGGTGTCTCACCTGTAGACTAGATAGACCCTCAGTAACAGGTGTCTCAGGTGTCTCAGGTGTCTCAGGTGTCTCACCTGTAGACTAGATAGACCCTCAGTAACAGGTGTCTCAGGTGTCTCACCTGTAGACTAGATAGACCCTCAGTAACAGGTGTCTCAGGTGTCTCAGGTGTCTCAGGTGTCTCACCTGTAGACTAGATAGACCCTCAGTAACAGGTGTGTCTCACCTTGATGGTGTCCAGGTGCATCAGACTCTTCCACCGTGACTCTGGCAGCAGAGAGAGCGTCACTAGCTCCGCCCCCAGCTGCTCAGCTGACTCGTACGCATCATCAAAGTCCTCTGATGTCACTTCCTGTTCAGAAGCGTCTGCCGTGACGCCGGGCAGCGTCTCCTCCGTCGGCAGGAAGTCAGCCGGGAGGGGGCGGAGCCCGACGGGTCCACACAGGCTCTTATTGGTCCTGAGGGAGAGACGGCACTGTGATTGGCTGCTGGAGATCAGTGGTTATATAATAATGTATTTAAACATATTAATCAATATGAATCCTGCGATGTGATTGGTTCTGACCAGAGGTAAACACCCAGACTGTCGACGTGTGTCGTAGCCAGGAAGTCTCCCGTCGGCGACAGCGACACGCTGGTGGGCGCCATGGCAACCAGGAAACAGTCGACGAGGCTGAAGAAGAAGAGATAAAGGTTGCTGTCAACGTGTCGTTGAACAATAAAGTTAAATCGAGCGGACCGTTCCACTCTCACCTTCCGGAGGGGAGGTCCCAGGTCCGGATGGTGCAGTCCATCGCCACGGTAACCAGCCAGCGGCCATCAGGGCTGAAGGTCTGCAGAGAGAAACAGAGTTAGCACGTTAGCATCAAGATGTTAGCACGTTAGCTGTTATTGAGCATCAAGATGTTAGCGCGTTAGCTGTTATTGAGCATCAAGATGTTAGCATGTTAGCTGTTATTGAGCATCAAGATGTTAGCGTGTTAGCTGTTATTGAGCATCAAGATGTTAGCACGTTAGCTGTTATTGAGCATCAAGATGTTAGCACGTTAGCTGTTATTGAGCATCAAGATGTTAGCACGTTAGCTGTTATTGAGCATCAAGATGTTAGCACGTTAGCTGTTATTGAGCATCAAGACGTTAGCACGTTAGCTGTTATTGAGCATCAAGATGTTAGCACGTTAGCTGTTATTGAGCATCAAGATGTTAGCACGTTAGCTGTTATTGAGCATCAAGATGTTAGCATGTTAGCTGTTATTGAGCATCAAGATGTTAGCACGTTAGCTGTTATTGAGCATCAAGATGTTAGCACGTTAGCTGTTATTGAGCATCAAGATGTTAGCACGTTAGCTGTTATTGAGCATCAAGATGTTAGCATGTTAGCTGTTATTGAGCATCAAGATGTTAGCACGTTAGCTGTTATTGAGCATCAAGATGTTAGCGTGTTAGCTGTTATTGAGCATCAAGATGTTAGCGTGTTAGCTGTTATTGAGCATCAAGATGTTAGCACGTTAGCTGTTATTGAGCATCAAGATGTTAGCACGTTAGCTGTTATTGAGCATCAAGATGTTAGCACGTTAGCTGTTATTGAGCATCAAGATGTTAGCATGTTAGCTGTTATTGAGCATCAAGATGTTAGCATGTTAGCTGTTATTGAGCATCAAGATGTTAGCATGTTAGCTGTTATTGAGCATCAAGATGTTAGCGCGTTAGCTGTTATTGAGCATCAAGATGTTAGCGCGTTAGCTTTCCTGTACCCACCATGTCGTTGATGTTGCCTTGGTGACCGGCGAACTTCCTGACGACCCGTCTGGTTTCTATGTCAACAACCAGCAGCGTGAAGTCGTCCAGCGCTAATGCTAACATCCCACTAACGTGAAGAAACAACACTGTTAGCATGCTAATAAGGAACAACACAAGGAAGAAGCTGGTCAGGTGACACATGCTAACCGTTAGCTACCTGTCTCTGTGTAGCATCATGCTAACCGTTAGCTACCTGTCTCTGGGTAGCATCATGCTAACCCTTAGCTACCTGTCTCTGTGTAGCATCATACTAACCGTTAGCTACCTGTCTCTGTGTAGCATCATGCTAACCCTTAGCTACCTGTCTCTGTGTAGCATCATGCTAACCCTTAGCTACCTGTCTCTGTGTAGCATCATGCTAACCCTTAGCTACCTGTCTCTGTGTAGCATCATGCTAACCGTTAGCTACCTGTCTCTGTGTAGCATCATGCTAACCCTTAGCTACCTGTCTCTGTGTAGCATCATGCTAACCGTTAGCTACCTGTCTCTGGGTAGCATCAAGCTAACCGTTAGCTACCTGTCTCTGTGTAGCATCATGCTAACCGTTAGCTACCTGTCTCTGTGTAGCATCATGCTAACCCTTAGCTACCTGTCTCTGTGTAGCATCATGCTAACCCTTAGCTACCTGTCTCTGTGTAGCATCATGCTAACCGTTAGCTACCTGTCTCTGGGTAGCATCAAGCTAACCCTTAGCTACCTGTCTCTGTGTAGCATCATGCTAACCCTTAGCTACCTGTCTCTGTGTAGCATCATGCTAACCCTTAGCTACCTGTCTCTGTGTAGCATCATGCTAACCGTTAGCTACCTGTCTCTGTGTAGCATCATGCTAACCCTTAGCTACCTGTCTCTGTGTAGCATCATGCTAACCCTTAGCTACCTGTCTCTGTGTAGCATCATGCTAACCGTTAGCTACCTGTCTCTGGGTAGCATCAAGCTAACCCTTAGCTACCTGTCTCTGTGTAGCATCATGCTAACCCTTAGCTACCTGTCTCTGTGTAGCATCATGCTAACCGTTAGCTACCTGTCTCTGGGTAGCATCAAGCTAACCCTTAGCTACCTGTCTCTGTGTAGCATCATGCTAACCCTTAGCTACCTGTCTCTGTGTAGCATCATGCTAACCCTTAGCTACCTGTCTCTGTGTAGCATCATGCTAACCGTTAGCTACCTGTCTCTGTGTAGCATCATGCTAACCCTTAGCTACCTGTCTCTGTGTAGCATCATGCTAACCCTTAGCTACCTGTCTCTGTGTAGCATCATGCTAACGTTAGCTACCTGTCTCTGGGTAGCATCATGCTAACCCTTAGCTACCTGTCTCTGTGTAGCATCATGCTAACCCTTAGCTACCTGTCTCTGTGTAGCATCATGCTAACCCTTAGCTACCTGTCTCTGTGTAGCATCATGCTAACCGTTAGCTACCTGTCTCTGGGTAGCATCATGCTAACCCTTAGCTACCTGTCTCTGTGTAGCATCATGCTAACCGTTAGCTACCTGTCTCTGGGTAGCATCATGCTAACCGTTAGCTACCTGTCTCTGTGTAGCATCAAGCTAACCCTTAGCTACCTGTCTCTGTGTAGCATCATGCTAACCCTTAGCTACCTGTCTCTGTGTAGCATCATGCTAACCCTTAGCTACCTGTCTCTGTGTAGCATCATGCTAACCCTTAGCTACCTGTCTCTGTGTAGCATCATGCTAGCTGGCGCAGCAGGTAGCTTTAGCTCCCCTTCCTGCTTCCTAGTCTTGAAGCGCCAGAACTTGAGGAGCCAATCAGAGCCTGCTGTAAAGGTCATCTGATTCAGGGTCTCGGTGGCGACGCCTCGCACCGCCCCACCGTGAGCTGAGGGAGAGAGAGGGGGCGGGGTTAGTGAGGGACAGACAGAACGGACCAATCACAGAGCAGGTGAAGGGACCAATCACAGAGCAGCGTACCTCTCTCCGCCCCCAGCCCCCCGCGGTGAAGGCCGGACTGAAGGTTGTAAACATCGACGCGCCCGCTCGACGAGCCAATCACAGCAAAGTTACCACAGGAAGTGATGTCGACAGCCTGGGGAGCAGAAACAGGAAGTCACATGACGCTGAGAGAGAGCAGGGGGAGGAGCTTAGTCGCTGTGGTGTAAACAGGCGTTTCAGAGAGAAGAGGAGGAGCTTAGTCGCTGTGAGGAGCTGCTCAGATTCATAAAGTCGTCTTCATGGAGAATCAAAGGTGTCCTAATTGGTCATCACTGCAGCTCCCCTCACACAGCTCTAATGAACGGCAGGTATCAGAGCACCTGAACGCAGCATCGGCTCAGAGTCATCACTGCAGCTCCCCTCACACAGCTCTAATGAACGGCAGGTATCGGAGCACCTGAACGCAGCATCAGCTCAGAGTCATCACTGCAGCTCCCCTCACACAGCTCTAATGAACGGCAGGTATCGGAGCACCTGAACGCAGCATCGGCTCAGAGTCATCACTGCAGCTCCCCTCACACAGCTCTAATGAACGGCAGGTATCAGAGCACCTGAACGCAGCATCGGCTCAGAGTCATCACTGCAGCTCCCCTCACACAGCTCTAATGAACGGCAGGTATCAGAGCACCTGAACGCAGCATCAGCTCCGAGTCATCGCTTCTGTTTACAGTTAGTTCAACACTTTAGTTACAAATAGCTTAATATTGATTTAACGCAGCCTCACGTCTCCTACATCTCTCTCTCAACATGTTCTACTTTATTAACACTATTTTATTTCTATTTGAGACGTTTACATTTTGAATAGTTTATTTGAATGTCTCTAATGTTCAACGCCTTGTTTCTTTATGCGACACGTTGGGATCAATAAGTCCTTCTGATGTGATGTGATGTTACCGTGGCGATGCCGGTGCGGTGTTCTCTCGGCGGCTGCAGGTGATGATCTCCCATGGTGCACCGCTGGTAGTTCCAGGTGGTGGTTGCTAGGCGACCGCGGTGACACGCCACGATGCCGTCCCAGTCCGACTGACGAGCAGCAACTGTCAATCATTAGAGGGTTCATAAAGCTACACGTTAGCCTAGCCTGATACACGTTAGCCTAGCCTGATACACGTTAGCCTAGCCTGATCCACGTTAGCCTAGCCTGATACACGTTAGCCTAGCCTGATACACGTTAGCCTAGCCTGATACACGTTAGCCTAGCACACAGTCAGTCAGGGTATTTACTAATCACTATTCGGCATCATTTTGAAACGTGTATTATAATTAAATCACTGTAAAATATGTATTTGTTGTTGTTTGTATCTACCTTAGTATCTCATGGAGATAAGACCCGCCCCCCTCGCCAGCATTTGAGTGACAGGAGTAAACTCCAATGAGGTGAAACTCCAGCTCGATTATGAGTTTAAAGCTTCATCGCTGACAGTTTCTGTGTTTGAATGTGCTAATGAGGCGCTATGTAAAGCTAATGCTAACAGGATGAATCTATGTACAGCTAACGCTAATAGGCGCTTTGTAGAGCTAATGCTAACAGGCGCTTTGTAAAGCTAATGCTAACAGGATTATTGTATGTAAAGCTAATGCTAACAGGATTATTGTATGTAAAGCTAATGCTAACAGGATTAATGTATGTAAAGCTAACGCTAACAGGATGAATGTATGTAAAGCTAACGCTAACAGGATGAATCTATGTACAGCTAATGCTAACAGGCTGAATCTATGTACAGCTAACGCTAACAGGCGCTTTGTACAGCTAACGCTAACAGGCGCTTTGTAGAGCTAATGCTAATAGGATTAATTTATGTACATCCTGTGGGTACAGCTAACCCACAGGATGAATTTATGTAAAGCTAATGCTAGCAGGATTAATCTATGTAATGCTAACAGGCCCTATGTAATGCTAACATGCGCTTTGTAGAGCTAATGCTAACAGGCGCTTTGTAAAGCTAATGCTAACAGGATTATTGTATGTAAAGCTAATGCTAACAGGATTATTGTATGTAAAGCTAATGCTAACAGGATTAATGTATGTAAAGCTAACGCTAACAGGCGCTTTGTAAAGCTAACGCTAACAGGATGAATCTATGTACAGCTAATGCTAACAGGCTGAATCTATGTACAGCTAACGCTAACAGGCGCTTTGTACAGCTAACGCTAACAGGCGCTTTGTAGAGCTAATGCTAATAGGATTAATTTATGTACATCCTGTGGGTACAGCTAACCCACAGGATGAATTTATGTAAAGCTAATGCTAGCAGGATTAATCTATGTAATGCTAACAGGCCCTATGTAATGCTAACATGCGCTTTGTAAAGCTAATGCTAACAGGATTAATGTATGTAAAGCTAACGCTAACAGGATGAATGTAAAGCTAACGCTAACAGGCGCTTTGTAAAACTAACGCTAACAGGCGCTTTGTAAAGCTAACGCTAATAGGATGAATCTATGTAAAGCTAACGCTAACAGGCGCTATGTAAAGCTAGCGCTAACAGGCGCTATGTAAAGCTAGCGCTAACAGGCGCTTTGTAAAGCTAACAGGCGCTTTCTAAAGCTAACGCTAACAGGCGCTTTGTAAAGCTAACGCTAACAGGCGCTTTGTCCCTGGCAGTTCCTGAAGTGTTTGAATATGCTAATGAAGCTAATGGTAATCATCACCCACCAGAGGACAGCGCAGTGATGGCGGGGAGACGCAGGTGCTCGAACGTCAGACCCTTCTTCTTCTTCTTCTCCTTCTTCTTGTTGATGGAGCCTGAACACACACACAGACGGTTGTTACCATGGATACCAAATCAAACAGTGGACCAATGTGATCAGGACGTGTTGTCATGTGATCGGAGCGTGGCGTCATGTGATCAGGATGTGGCATCATGTGATCAGGACGTGGTGTCATGTGATCAGAACGTGGTGTCATGTGATCAGAACGTGGTGTCATGTGATCAGGACGTGGTGTCATGTGATCAGAACGTGGCGTCATGTGATCAGAACGTGGTGTCATGTGATCAGAACGTGGCGTCATGTGATCAGAACGTGGTGTCATGTGATCAGAACGTGGTGTCATGTGATCGGAGCGTGGCGTCATGTGATCAGGATGTGGCATCATGTGATCAGGACGTGGTGTCATGTGATCAGAACGTGGTGTCATGTGATCAGAACGTGGTGTCATGTGATCAGGACGTGGTGTCATGTGATCAGAACGTGGTGTCATGTGATCAGGATGCGGTGTCATGTGATCAGGATGTGGTGTCATGTGATCAGGATGTGGCGTCATGTGATCAGGACGTGGTGTCATGTGATCAGGATGTGGTGTCATGTGATCAGGACGTGGTGTCATGTGATCAGGATGTGGTGTCATGTGATCAGGACGTGGTGTCATGTGATCAGGACGTGGTGTCATGTGATCAGAACGTGGCGTCATGTGATCAGAACGTGGTGTCATGTGATCAGAACGTGGTGTCATGTGATCAGGATGTGGGGTCATGTGATCAGGACGTGGTGTCATGTGATCAGAACGTGGAGTCATGTGATCAGGACGTGGTGTCATGTGATCAGGACGTGGTGTCATGTGATCAGGAAGTGGAGTCACGTGATCAGGACGTGGAGTCACGTGATCAGGACGTGGTGTCACGTGATCAGGACGTGGTGTCATGTGATCAGGATGTGGTGTCATGTGATCAGGACGTGGTGTCATGTGATCAGGATGTGGTGTCATGTGATCAGGACGTGGCGTCACGTGATCAGGACGTGGCGTCACGTGATCAGGACGTGGCGTCATGTGATCAGAACGTGGTGTCATGTGATCAGAACGTGGTGTCATGTGATCAGGACGTGGTGTCATGTGATCAGAACGTGGTGTCACGTGATCAGGACGTGGAGTCATGTGATCAGGATGCGGTGTCATGTGATCAGAACGTGGTGTCATGTGATCAGAACGTGGTGTCATGTGATCAGGATGTGGTGTCATGTGATCAGGACGTGGTGTCACGTGATTGGCTGCAGGACTGACCGTGACCCAGGCTCTTGTTGAAGCGCTCGTGCACCGTGGAGAAGGACTGCAGCGTCCCGTCCTGACCTGCAGGGGGCAGCAGATACACACTATAATATACAGCATCTATAGTATATCTCTCACTCTGAACAGCGTTTCAGGGAAGCAGAGCTCAGTGTCAACAAGGTGTGACCAATATAAACAACAACAAATAACATTTCAAATGAAATAACGTTATAAAAAGTAGAGTAAATATTAAAGCTGCAACAACGAGTCAAACATTGACCATCAGTTGTTGTTGTTGTAATAAATGTTGTTACCGGCACTGAGGATGTTCTTGCCGTCGTTGCCGTGGTGACAGATGGTGGTGGGCGGGGCACTGTGTCCCTGACGACAGCGTAGCAACCGGGGTCCGCCCCCTTCCTGGTCGAATATCCACACCTGAAGAAACTATGGAGTTAACCTTCACACTAACGACCTTCACACTAACGACCTTCACACTAACGACCTTCACACTAACGACCTTCACATTAACGACCTTCACACTAACGACCTTCCACTAACGACCTTCCACTAACTACCTTCACATTAACGACCTTCCACTAACGACCTTCACACTAACGACCTTCCACTAACGACCTTCACACTAACGACCTTCACATTAACGACCTTCACACTAACGACCTTCACATTAACGACCTACACACTAACGACCTTCACACTAACGACCTTCCACTAACGACCTTCACACTAACGACCTTCACATTAACGACCTTCACACTAATGACCTTCCACTAACTACCTTCACACTAACGACCTTCACACTAACGACCTTCACACTAACGACCTTCCACTAACGACCTTCACACTAACGACCTTCACACTAACGACCTTCACATTAACGACCTACACACTAACGACCTTCACACTAACGACCTTCCACTAACGACCTTCACACTAACGACCTTCACATTAACGACCTTCACACTAACGACCTTCACATTAACGACCTTCACACTAACGACCTTCACACTAACGACCTTCCACTAACGACCTTCACACTAACGACCTTCACATTAACGACCTTCACACTAACGACCTTCACATTAACGACCTACACACTAACGACCTTCACACTAACGACCTTCCACTAACGACCTTCACATTAACGACCTTCACACTAATGACCTTCCACTAACTACCTTCACACTAACGACCTTCACACTAACGACCTTCACACTAACGACCTTCACACTAACGACCTTCCACTAACTACCTTCACACTAACGACCTTCACACTAACGACCTTCACACTAACGACCTTCCACTAACTACCTTCACACTAACGACCTTCACACTAACGACCTTCCACTAACGACCTTCACACTAACAACCTTCACACTAACGACCTTCACATTAACGACCTACACACTAACGACCTTCACACTAACGACCTTCACACTAACGACCTTCCACTAACTACCTTCACACTAACGACCTTCCACTAACAACCTTCACACTAACGACCTTCACACTAACGACCTTCACACTAACGACCTTCACATTAACGACCTTCACACTAACGACCTTCACACTAACGACCTTCACATTAACGACCTTCACACTAACGACCTTCACATTAACGACCTACACACTAACGACCTTCCACTAACGACCTTCACACTAACGACCTTCCACTAACGACCTTCACACTAACGACCTTCACATTAACGACCTTCACACTAACGACCTTCACACTAATGACCTTCCACTAACTACCTTCACACTAACGACCTTCCACTAACTACCTTCACACTAACGACCTTCACATTAACGACCTTCACACTAACGACCTTCCACTAACGACCTTCACACTAACGACCTTCCACTAACGAGCTTCACACTAACGACCTTCCACTAACGACCTTCACACTAACGACCTTCACACTAACGACCTTCCACTAACGACCTTCACACTAACGACCTTCACACTAACGACCTTCACATTAACGACCTTCCACTAACGACCTTCACACTAACGACCTTCACACTAACGACCTTCACACTAACGACCTTCACACTAACGACCTTCACATTAACGACCTTCACACTAACGACCTTCACATTAACGACCTTCCACTAACGACCTTCACACTAACGACCTTCACACTAACGAGCTTCACACTAACGACCTTCCACTAACGACCTTCACACTAACGACCTTCACACTAACGACCTTCCACTAACGACCTTCCACTAACGACCTTCACACTAACGACCTTCACACTAACGACCTTCCACTAACGACCTTCACACTAACGAGCTTCACACTAACGAGCTTCACACTAACGACCTTCACACTAACGACCTTCACATTAACGAGCTTCACACTAACGACCTTCACACTAACGACCTTCACACTAACGACCTTCACACTAACGACCTTCACACTAACGAGCTTCACACTAACGACCTTCCACTAACGACCTTCACACTAACGAGCTTCACACTAACGACCTTCACACTAACGACCTTCACACTAACGACCTTCACACTAACGAGCTTTAGATTAACAACCTTCACACTAACGAGCTTTAGATTAACGACCTTCACACTAACGACCTTCACACTAACGACCTTCACACTAACGACCTTCACACTAACGACCTTCACATTAACGACCTTCACACTAACGACCTTCACACTAACGAGCTTCACACTAACGAGCTTCACACTAACGAGCTTTAGATTAACAACCGCCGTCATCATGTGATAAAGACACTGTTGTTGTTGTTGTTGTTGTTGTTGTTGTTGTTGTTGTTGTCACCTTGATGGCGTTGTCGGCCCCGTTGGTGATGAGCAGCGGCTCTCCGTGCAGGAAGGTTGCCGCGGCGATGGCGGTGTTGTGGGCGTGTCTCTGCTGAGTCACCAGGTGACGGCGCTCCAGGTCCCAGAATGCAATATGGCCCTGCGGACTGCCGGACGCCAGGATGGGGGGGCCGTCTGCAGACAACAATCAACAATCAACAACAACAAGGTTCCTTCAGGCTGGAGCACAGAGGATGCTTCAGGCTGGAGCACAGAGGATGCTTCAGGCTGGAGCACAGAGGATGCTTCAGGCTGGAGCACAGAGGATGCTTCAGGCTGGAGCACAGAGGATGCTTCAGGCTGGAGCACAGAGGATGCTTCAGACTGGAGCACAGAGGATGCTTCAGGCTGGAGCACAGAGGATGCTTCAGGCGGAGCACGGAGGATGCTTCAGGCTGGAGCACAGAGGATGCTTCAGCTGGAGCACAGAGGATTGCTTCAGGCTGGAGCACAGAGGATGCTTCAGGCTGGAGCACGGAGGATGCTTCAGGCTGGAGCACGGAGGATGCTTCAGGCTGGAGCACGGAGGATGCTTCAGGCTGGAGCACAGAGGATGCTTCAGGCTGGAGCACAGAGGATGCTTCAGGCTGGAGCACAGAGGATGCTTCAGACTGGAGCACAGAGGATGCTTCAGGCTGGAGCACAGAGGATGCTTCAGGCTGGAGCACAGAGGATGCTTCAGACTGGAGCACAGAGGATGCTTCAGGCTGGAGCACAGAGGATGCTTCAGGCTGGAGCACGGAGGATGCTTCAGGCTGGAGCACAGAGGATGCTCAGGCTGGAGCACAGAGGATGCTTCAGGCTGGAGCACAGAGGATGCTTCAGGCTGGAGCACAGAGGATGCTTCAGGCTGGAGCACAGAGGATGCTTCAGGCTGGAGCACAGAGGATGCTTCAGGCTGGAGCACAGAGGATGCTTCAGGCTGGAGCACAGAGGATGCTTCAGGCTGGAGCACAGAGGATGCTTCAGGCTGGAGCACAGAGGATGCTTCAGGCTGGAGCACAGAGGATGCTTCAGGCTGGAGAACAGAGGATGCTTCAGGCTGGAGGACGAGGATGCTTCAGGCTGGAGCACAGAGGATGCTTCAGGCTGGAGCACAGAGGATGCTTCAGCTGGAGCACAGAGGATGCTTCAGGCTGGAGCACAGAGGATGCTTCAGGCTGGAGCACAGAGGATGCTTCAGGCTGGAGCACAGAGGAGCTTCAGGCTGGAGCACAGAGGATGCTTCAGGCTGTCTGGAGC